>PVIU01002512.1:0-28719 GCA_004026605.1 Ondatra zibethicus | reverse complement strand
GGTCTAGAGACGGCCAAGTGTAGATGCTCCTTTAAAGGGAGTTGGTGTTCACACTCTAAAGAGAGGGGCTGCCGAGACGTCTCAGTTGGTAAATTCCTCGTTGCTCAAACATGAGGACTCAGTTCAAGCCCCAGCTACCACGAAGAAAGCTGGGCACGGTGGGCACTGCTGCAGTCTCAGGGCTGGGGAGGCAGCCTGGGGCTCATTGGTTAGCAGGTTTAGCCAATCAGTGAGCTCCAGGTTCAGTAAGGGAACCATGTGGAGCGCTGACAGAGGAAGACACTTGATGTGGGCTTCGGGCTTCCACCTTTGCACATACAGACACACATACCACGCACACACACACGGACACATACACACGCATACACACACACGTTTGTTTCAGTCTGGCTTTCTTCTTTGCCAAGGCTGCAAATGTTATATGTGGTCACATGAAGGGCTGTTCTGTTAGCAGCCAGCCAGGTCTGCCTAAACTAGTGGCAGTGCCGGCAGGCTTGGGAACGTGGCACCAGCCAGAAGCAATGGCACATGGACTTGGCTGGCACTCTGACCCAACAGTGACAACATCTGGCTCACAGTGGCTTCTCTATAGGGATGTGAGTAAGGGACTACCTGGCTCTCATGGCAAGGGGCTGAGCTCGTGCCAGGCACTTGGAAGCCACCTCAGAGCCACACAGGAGAGGCTGGTGGGGCTGTGTCAGGATGTGACACATCACTGCTAAGTGAGACGCTTAGCCGGGCTTGTGATAAGGACAGTCTCACTTGCCTTTAGCATTTGACCCCAAGGCTCCAGGTAGACTCTACTGGTGTCCAAACTTACACAACCGAAGGACAGGAGGAACATTACCCATCAGTCTTCCCCAGTAACTGAGAGTGTGAGCACTCATGTTCTGTGTGGCCCATAACTTTTTCCAAGCTGGTCTCCCACCTCAGGGTCCAAAGCTGTTCTGCTGCAGCAGCCGTAGTAACAGCAGCAAGGAAGCTTTTACACGAGGCACCGTTTTGAAATCTGCGTATACACATTTCCTCGTCAGTTCCCAAAACTGCTTCTCACTGCTCAGCAGCTGGAGAAAAAGGGAGTAGCAGCAATAGCTTTCTACCCCAATGAAAAGGTCTGCCTCAGGAGGCCAGCAGGATCTCTGGCTGCGCTCCCCCAAGTCCTTGTATCTTACTATCATTGTTTTCCAGAAAATGACCTAATTTCCATTACCACCATCACCACCAACAACAACCGTCACCACCAATCATTACCACGACCACCACTAACCAAACACCACCACCCCATCACCAACAACCAACCACAGACACCAATCACCACCACCACTGCTAACCAAACACCACCACCCCATCACCAACAACCAACCAACCAACCAACCAACCACCACCACCAATCACCACCACCATCCCACCACCACCAACCAACCAACAAACCAATCACCACCACCTCACCAATAACCAACCAACCAACCAACAACCACCAATCATCACCAACAACCAACCACTACCAATCACCACCACCACCCCACCAACAACCAACCACCACCAATCATCACCACCACCCCACCACCAACCACCAACCACCCACTACCAATCACCACCACCACCCCACCAACAACCACCACCATCACCACCAAATTACACGAGACTATTTTCACATAGATATAATGTTATCTGAGCACATCCCTCCCATATTGCCCTACCCCTTCTCACCTTTTTGTTCCCCAATGTCTTAGTTTTTCCTGTTGCCCCGATAAAACACCCAGACAAAAGCAACTTAAGCGAGAGGTTGTTCTTGTTCAGTCAAAGGCACAGTCCATTGAGATAGGAATCCAAAGTAGCAAGACCCTGGTCACACTGCATCTACAATCAAGAAACAAAATGGCTACGAATGTTCAGCTCCCTCTTTTCATTACACACAGTCCAGGATCCCCTGATAAGGATGATTCTTGCCCACAATAAAGATGGGTCTCCTTAACTCAATGCAGTCCAGATAACCCCCACAGTCATAGTCAGCCATAGATGACCCCCCCCCCCGGCCAGGTGATTCTGGAGATGTCTGTCAAGTTGAACTCGCTCATCAAGTCCAGGCTTTATCTCCTACCTCTGCATCATCGGTATAAACGATTCTACATACCTTTAAAAGCTGGGGCCCACAAACGAGAGAAAATGTGATATTTCTGAGTTTGATTTGATTTACTTGATATGGGGATCTTCAGTTGTATCCACTTTCCAGAAAATGATCTAAATTCCTTCTTTATGACTGAAAAAAATTCCCATTGTATACATAAACCTGTTTTCTTTACCCAGTTCTCTGTGGGTGGACACCTAGGCTGCGAATGGTGCCGCAGTCAACGGATGTGCAAGGATCTCTGGGATGTGCTGACTTGGAGTCTTTTAGGTGAATACTAGGAAGTGATATAGCTGGGCCATACGGAAGCTGTGTTTCTAGTTCTTATTTTTATTTTTTCCACATTGATTTCCACGGTGGTGCAGCCACCTTACCTTCTCATAATAGCACAATAGTGCACCCTTTTGTCCCCTTCTCACTGGCATGTTGCTTTTGGACTGCCATTCTGACCGCAATGAGATAGAGTCCCAGTGTGATTTTCATATACATTTCTCTGACGGCTAGTGGTGGTGAGCATTCCATCTCTGCACGGAACCCACGCTTTCTACTAGGCCCCGTGGTTGGTAGACCAGTTGGTTGGTTCAGCCTTGTGTTTGGCTCCTGATAGACAAGAGTACAATTTTCCCATCACCTTCTCTAACTATCCCAAGCACACGAGGCCCATCATAGACCAACCAGTACTATGTTGATTAACTTCAGGGGCCTGACAATTCCTAAAGCTCAACCCACACAGGCCTCATGCTGGATGGTGCACAGTGCTGAGCCTCTAAGACTAAGGTAAGTCTCTGAGGAGGATGTGAGACCCAGCAGCACTTGTCACGACAACGGGCCTCTATGTAGAAAAGCAGCCCTGATCTGCCCTGTGGTCAGAGGGCAGCCTGGTGTAAGACTGCTCAACTGTAACGCTCCTTCATAGTGACCACTGGCTGACCCAAGCCATCATCCCTTTTTAAAGGGATGTGCTGCAGGCAGGACAGCAGGCAGGGTGGGATAATACACCCACCAGTGGGGGCAAGAAGACACAGTGGGCAAAGTCACCTGGAAGAATACCGAAGCTGTGGATGCCAAACTCTAAAATGATAATGTGTTAGTGTGGCCCCACAGCTCCTTGTATTCTGAACAATGAGCTGCCCCAAGATGCCACTAGAGCTACAGAGACCGGGGAGGAATGGACTGTTTGCTGTGATGTGAGCCGAGTTTTCCCACATCCCTGGAGATCTTCACGGAGAGTTTTCATCCCAGAGACAAATGAGGCATCGCTCCGATAAGCCGAAAAAGATGGGGTAGCACAGGGCAGGGACTGGACAAAACTGAGCTTCAAAGAGATGAAATGACCCACTGATACAGGCACTGATGGCTGCTTACCCATCAAATACCCTCCTCTTCTCCCTCGTAACAGAATTCTCCGTATCTTTAGGGATGGCAACGTGCCCAGCAAAGACTTCTCCCTGCCTTATAGTCAGGTGACCGTGGGACAGAGTCTTGAGAAGAGCTTTGCTGTCATGGCTTAGGGCTCTCTCTTTTCTCCTTCTTCCGACTCAGCTCAGAGAAAAGGCAGAGCTGTGTTGTGTGCATAAGGATAAAAGCCACTGCCAGGGATGGGTAGGACGAAAACAGATCGGGTTGTGGCTATACCATATGAGCCCGGACAGGCTCTCTCCAGGTTTCTCAATGGATCAGAAAAATTGCTTGTTTAGGCTAATGGCTATGTTTGGGATATGTCTGTCCCCTTCTGAGTTCATGTGCTGCAAGTTTGGTTCTTAGTACGGCAAAAGGAGAGGTGGTGGGCCCTTTAAGAGGTAGGGTCTAGTCCTTAGGTCACTAGAGGAAATGCCCTCATGGCTGGACCCAGTGCCTCAGCTTTCCTGTCTTTGTTCCTGCTCGGACACTAGCTGTGGAACCTTTAGGAGGTGAACTCACTAGGAGGGGTCTTTAGAACCTGACCCTTGGTTCCAAACTTGTTCTCTGCTTCATTATCTCCTGTGCTATGTGCAGACTCCCACACGCTCCCACCGCAATGGCTTCTCTGCCACAGTGGACCCTCGGAGGCTGTATTGCGGTCATGGCCATGCAAGTGTAACTAACACAGGGAGCTGGGAGAGCGGCTCAGCAGCTGGGAGCACCCGTTGCTCTTGCAGAGGATCTGAGTCTGATTCCCAGCACCCATGGCTGGCTCACTATCCTTAACTTCAGTTCCTGGGGCCCTGATGTTGCCTTCTGACCTCCACAGGCACCAGGCATGCATGTGGTGCACATACATACATGCAGACAAAATATTCACCCCCAACCAACGAGATGTTTACAACATTCTATATAACCATAAGGAAGACCCTCTATGTTTCAGAAGCAATGTCACAACCTCTCGCCACCTTACTCTCCCCTTTCTTCCTTCAAGTCTTTAGCCACAGAAGCTAAACTTCTTCACTGTCAAAAGCAACCCTTGCTGACATTGATAAACAGTATCCCCCAAACTTAACATGGGTTTAATGAATTTAATTTAAATTTAATTTAAAACTTGTTAAATGAAAATGAAATCATTTTTAGAAAGAACTTGAGGAATCTCTCTGCCCTATAACTGGTTCTGAGACTAAGGTGGCTGTCCCTTGCCTTCCATCCGAGAGACAGTCTTCCTATCAGACACCCCTTGGCTTGGTGTCGGCACCGTCTGTTCCTTCTCATGCCGACCCCAGATGACTTGCACAACTAGGGCAGATGTGTAACATCCCTGTCACATGGCCCCCAGCTCCATCCTCTCGGCATTCACTCTCTCGCCTGGTTCTCTGGGACGCTGTGCTTTGCTGCTTCTAACCCAAGGCACAGTTCTGTGACCTCGCTCCCAGGCAACACACTCTTGTTTTCATAGCAGGTGAGATGTCACTGTGGCGAAAGGCCTGGCCACAGTGAGTTCTCTCCCTGAGTCTGTCTTCTCACGGATGGAAGGCAAGGGACATGGCCCACCTGAGTCTCAGAACTAGCTATCGGGCAGAGAGATTCCTCAAGCTCTTTTTAAAAACGGTTTCATTTAAAAAAATTAAATGAAATTAAATTCATTAAAAATTTTAAATCAAAATCACTTAAATTATTATGTATGTACATGCATGCCTGTGTATGAATTTGTGCATGTGTGTGCCCTGCCTGCCAGGGCCGAAAGAGGGCATCAGCTCCACGCCACTGGAGCTGGATTTATAGGTGGTTGTGACATGGGTGCTAGGAACCAAACCCTGGTCCTCTGCAAGAGCAGCACACGCTGTTAACTCTGAAACAAATTCTTTAAAGAAAACATCTGAGCACTGACCACAATGTCAGCCATGGCTGACACTCTTTACAGGCAGAAATCCGCGTCATGATTACTCTGGTTTTATGAATGGGTAAACTGAGCAAAGACATTAAAAATGGGAACCTCAGCTTGCAATGCTTTGCTATGACTGTCTTTGACCGCTGGGAGACCCGGTGTGGACGGTATTTGGGACTCAAGGCCTCGGAAAGCCTCTGCGGAGCCCTGGCCGTCTCGCTTTCTCCGTGCTCACCTGTCCTTTCAATTTTCCTTGACTTAGACTCATCTCAAGGTCCACTCACTATTGCAGCGGACACCTAATGCCAGGCACAGAGGAAGCAGCTGATGAGCCCCTTTTGTGTCTCAGACCACAGGACAGCTACAGTTGAGGACATAAATCAGAGTGGTTCTGGGATACAGGCATCAGTGCGGAGACCTCGGCCCACAGGGGAGAAAAAGCAGGGCCCCTGATATGGAGGGCTTGTCTTCACCTTGTAATCTCCCTAAGACTGGGGCTGACTCTTGCTCCTTAGTCAGCTCCTAAACTCTCGTGAGTTGAACTATCACCTAAACTGGTGGGTCTCAAATGGGCATCTCTAGCCAAGACCATTTTTTGTCTTCCAGCCTGGGACTTTACTGCCTCTGCAGCAACTCTTTCTGTAAGCGGCTCTGGTATCTCACCTCCCATGTGTCTATGACAGAAGACCCGCACAGTCCTGTCCGTCATCTGACTGCTTTACTCACCGGGATTTCTCTGGGTACTGGATTATGTCAAGCTTTGCTTATGGCAAGAGGTTAGCACCTGCTAGTTTCTATGCCACACAACACTCCTTTGTTCTCCAACCACTGACCAAACAAACCAGGCTCACCCTGGCGCTGTTACCACAGATAACCACTGTATGTTTGATTGCCAAATTGACACAACCTAGAATCAGCTGGTAAGAAAGCCTCAGTGAGGGACTGTCTACGTTGGGTTGGCCTGTGGGCATCACCATTCCCTATTCAGGGGGTCCTGAACTGTGTAGGAGTGGAGGAACCAGGCTGAGCACAAGCGAACGGCATGCATGCATCCATTTCTCTGTTTTTGACTGTGGGTGTGGTGTGACTGGCTGTTTGAAGTCCCCACGTCCTGAACTTCTCTGTGACGGACTGTCCCTTAGAACTGTGAGGCAAATTAAACCCTTTCTCCTCTAAGTTGCTTTTTGTCATAGCAACAAGGATGAAACTAGAACACTAGTTTACTGCCTTCCTACACCAAGGATTGTACTCTGCAACTAATGAATTAACCAACACTTTTAAATTTACTGTTAACCAGGTGTGGTGGTGCACACCTTCAATCCCAGCACTCAGGAGACAGAAGCAAGAGGATCTCTGTGAGTTCGAGGCCAGCCTGGTCTACAGAGTGAGGGATAGCCAGGGCTACACGGAGAAACCTTCTCAAAAAACAAACAAAAAATTAGTAATTATTACTGTTGCATGTGTGGGAGAAGGCACGTGTCTGTGTCATGTGTGTGTCTGAAGGTCAGAGGACAACTTGTGGAAGTCAGTTCTCTCCTTTTGCTGTGGGATCTAGTGACCAATCATGGGTTTGTGTGGCAAGTGCCTTGACCCGCTCATCTCTGATCTTTTGTTCATTTGTTATTATCTGCCCTCCCTGTGAGCCGCCCTGCGTCTGTGTGAGTAAAAACTCTGTCCTGGTCATTGGTGTGTATTCTTCGGCACACAGCAGGTCCTGGGTAATACTGCTTAGTGACCAAATGGAATGGGAGTGAAGCCAGCAGCGAGTGACGTTTAATAGAACCAGACTAAGTGAAAGCATTGTGTGGGTTCCAGGCGTGGTGCAGAGGGAGTGGAGACGGCAGGGGCGGCAGAGTCGGCAGCACCTGCGACGTTATTGCTATTATCGCTGCTAGGCTTTGCTATATGAAACTGCTAGTATCTGCGCTTTGCCCACAGAACAGCAGTTTCATATGGTCTAACTCAGCATTATGATCATTACTTAGGATATGTGGCTGGAAACCATGCTGTCTGCTCCGTCAGAACGAACTTCAAGCACTGCTCACGGAGCCTTGGCGGCAGCCTTCATTCCCCAGCAGAGCTAATAATGTGTTTTCCCTCTTCGTTGTAGCAAAACACTCTCCTCTCTTTGAGGCAACTTGGGGAATCCTGGCGTCCCCTGAGAGAAGACCCTCTCCATTAAAAGGTCTTGATGGACTCGTGGCATCACCGAGCGTGAATGTGGACCATCTCTGTCCGCTTCTTAGAGAACAGACACGTGAGGACTTAGAGAACTGTGGTGCTGTGTCTGAGTGGTTCCTATGTGTTTGGAGTGAGGTGAATTAGAGCCAAGAAAGAAGTCACACGGACTCTACGTGAGCGAGAGTTTGCAAGCTTCCACGAGGATCCCATCCACCCTAATAACACAGGAAGGGGTTACCTCACTGCACAAAGGAAGGGGTCAGAGCCTGGATACGGCGAGTTCTGGATGTAGAATTCATCCTCAATCAGGACAGGCCAGACTTGAAGGGGATGAGCTGGCTGGCACAGCAAAGCATTGCTGCCGAAGAAAACGTTCATCTGCTTCAGAAGCCTTGCTTTCAAGGAGCCATCCAATTACCAGTCGACACAGCTGGAAGGCCCGAGGAACCCTCAGGTGTCACTCTAACTCATGGTGGCCTGGGCACTCTGCCAGATGCACAGAAGGGTGTCACGCACTTCTGGGTACTGGATACACAACTGCATGTTAGGGTGTTCATCTCCCACCTTGCTTGAAGACACAGTCTCTTCTGCTCTGAAGAAAACCCAAGCTAGTCTTTGAGGCTCTGGTCCTTCCTTCTAGCTGTTTCACATCATGCCAAACAGTTAAACAGGCTCCTTTCTGCATCTGGGCTCCCATGTCCTGTTGACTGCCCCTCACCCCTCCCATGTAGCCTCCGCGGTTCTTCTAACGGTCTACATACCACCCAGACTGTGGGCACCTCACTGAGAGAATCCAGCACGCCTGCCTTCAACTATTACAGGCTCTTTTCCACGCATCCTCTGACTGCGAACTTCCAGCGAAGGGAGGACACGATTGATTTGTACACAGGCCCTTGTCATGTGTCGGCCCTTGAGCAACTGAGAACAAGTGTGTCTGTGTCGCGCTTTTCTTGCCCGTTTACAAAGGCAGATGCTCAGGAAGGATGGAGTCACGGTGTTTCACCGGGTCTGCGGACAGTTTAAGCGGCCCCTCTCTCTCACATCTCAGTCAGCATCTTGGATGACAAATTCAAGCTCTCAGCCAAGTTCCAAAGGCCACGTGGATTTGACCACCAACATCTTTCCTACAGTCGCTTTATCCTCACCTACACACACCGCTGTTCCTCTATGCCCATCAATCCAGTCTCCCTGGCACACGGCAAAATAATCAGATACTTTATTTTCCTTGAGTAACTCAGCACAACTGATTAAATTAGCAGTGCTTTAGTATTAGTTTTTACATTTCTGTGCCCACGTCTTGGTATGTAGGCGTGCCGTGCATGCACATAAGCGTCTCTGTGCGTGCCAGTATGCATACATGTGGAAGCCAGAGCAAGACCCTGGGTATCTTTCTCTATTCTTTGCTTTATTGCATTGAGAAAGGGTCTCTCACTGAAGTGGAATCTCGCCATTTGGACAAATGACTGCCCAGTGAGCACTCTGGATGGGCTTATCTCTGAGTTACAGGCACACACACTTGTACCCAGCTTTTCTGTGGAGGGATCTGGACTCGGGTTTTTACGACTGCACAGTAAGCGCTCTGACACCCTGAACTATCTCCACAGTCTCAAGCCCGAATCTTAACTGTACACTCAGTGCATTTTGCCTGTTGTATACATTTGAGCAGCTCTTACTCCTCCATGGGCAACTACTGTTTTAATCTCCACTCCCCACCCACTACATTTTTGATACTAGATTGATTTCCTGGATAGAACAACTAAGAACTCAGGACAAAAAATAAAATAATATACAATAACTTTACATAAACTCAAGACAAACTACGAGACAGAAAGTGAGTATATTCTGGAGGAGCTGACACCTAGGAGATGGGAGAGACGCAGATGTACTATGCAGTCTTGTCTTGGAGCCTCGTGGAAGCTGCAGCTGGCATAGTGCTGAAGGCCCAGCAGGAGAACACTGGCTCTCAGGACATCTCCGGCTAGCCATGGCCACTCGGAGCTGCAGCAGCAATCCAAACGGCAAAGAGCCAGGAAAGACAAATGCATTCAGTGTAAGAACCACCCACACCTCTGGCTGACCCTGAATCACACGTGCATGCAGCAGACTCCAAACAAAATACCTGGGGAATGAGGAGGTGCCTGAGCAGGAGTCAGAGCTTGTGGTTTTAGTTTAACCAAGTTAATCACTGGTACCTAGAACAAACAAACAAACCCTCACTCCTCAATAAAGCTCCTCAGAACAGCAGAGAATCCAGGCTCTTCACCACAGGATATCTGACTCTATTCCAACCCCAAAATAATGCAAAATTATTAGTGACTATACAGGAAAATATAGCCCATGTTCAAGGAGAGACCATCAAGAGAGACCTCAGCATATCCCTTGTATTATAATTAACCAGTGAGCATCTTCAAAGTAACTCTTACAGTATGCTCATTGGCTTAAAGAAAATAGTAAGAGACGATGTGTGGTAAACCTTCGCACAGACATAGAAACTATGTCAGAGCCCCAACTGGAAATTCTAGACCGCAAATCTGTAACATATGGATAAGTGTGGCAGGGCATACCTTTAATCCCAGCATGGGAGAGGCAGAGGCAGAGGCAGGCAGATCTCTGTGACTATGAGACCAGCCAGAGAGACACAGTGGTCTCAAAAAACCCAAACAACAATAACAACAAACCTCTTATTATATGTGAAACAAAATAAATCATCAGGTAAGGGTCACAACTCAGACCACAGACAGGGCCCCTGATGTTAACACCAATGGAAATGATCCCATCTGAAGAAGAGAAAGGAAAACAGGTTTTAAAGATGAAGAATATTACTTCAAAGGACCCTGAGTGTAACTGGAGCCCCAGAAGTAAAAGAAAGAGAGAAAGATCAAAACAGAATTAAGTATTGGAAAAACAACGAGTGGAAATTCTTTGATTTTATGGGTTTAAGAAGATCAACAAATCGATACATTCATGAAGCCCAAGGAACTTAAAGCAGGACAAATACAAAGAAACCAGAAGGAAGAAAAGACCTACAGAGATCTTGAAGGCAGCCAGAGGAAAGCTGCATGTAACACACAGCCAACAAGGACTGTGGCGACTATGAAGATTCTTGTCACAAACCTGGAGTGCCGGCAAATAGCATTACAGAAAAACCTTCAACTGAAATTCTACACCCAACATAAGTATCCTCAAGAATGAAGATAAGTAAATAAATATACATTACCTTTGTCACACATTTTACTTTTAATGTTTTATGTCTTCAAGGCAAGCTCTTTCATTTGGCTTTGAACTCAGTATGTGGCAGAGGCTGGCCTTGAACTCCTGATCCTCCTTCATCTGTCTTCCAAGTGCTGAGATTATAGGCATACACCACCATGGCCAGCTGTTGTAAACTTTAGGTAAAACTCTGTGTGCGTGTGTGTGTGCACGCGTGCAAACACAAGCACTTGAGTGGAGGCCAGAGAGACAGGGTCTCTCGCTGAACATGGAGCTCACCAATTCACCTAGGCCGGCTGGCCAGCACCTTCAGAAATCCCCATCTCTGCCTCCCCAGTGCTGGGATTATAGGTGCAATAGCTTTTTGCTCGGGTCCTGGGGACTGAACTCAAGTCTGAAAGCTTATGTAGCAAGCCCTTTACAAACTAAGCCATCTCTTTACCCCAGTACCCTTTGATTTTATACTAAACATTGGTTAGCCGTGTGGTACTCTGCATACCAACTCATACGAATCTTAAAATTAACTAAAAAGCAACTAAAATTGGTGGGGGAAAACAACATGATAATCTATCCTTACATTTTCTTACTACTGAAGGACAGGCAAGAAGCTACTTTGATGTGATCTGGTTGTCATCTCTATTCTGTTAGGCTCTCCCGGCCTCTTACTCTCACTTTCCCCACAACCACACTCGGAGAAAATGGATTTGCTATTGCTATTTGTCTCAACATTAAGACTTGGGAGAGAGAATGCAGACCTGGTCATTAAGAAGACTCACCTGCTAAGAGTTCAGAAGGGAGGGGAGGGTAGATAAAAGAATAGGGATGAAGAAAGAAAACAGGCCAGGCTGTCCTGGAGGGTTATATCAGGCCAGAGAACTAACTTGAAGGCTTGAGATGGAGTCAATATTTGTGGTAGAAATCTCAACCTGAATAGGTCTATTTGGTGGACTTGTTGGTTTAGGAATGGTCCCTGTCCTCCGTCAGGGGTCAGAAAGGGTGACCTCTGCACACCTGCTCTGACCTTCCTGCATTCTCTCCATTCTTTCTAAAAGCAGTTGCTAAGCGCTAATTTTTCTGCAAAGAAGGATTACAAAGCAACCTGTTGGGAACACAAAGATTCCCTTCATACCATCCTGGCCTCCGTAAACCTACAGGCGGACTGTTTTTCAAACTGTTCACATCCTGAGCTGACTGCCAAACTCAGTTATGAACTAGTCTCTGACATCTAAACAACAGCTGGGTTCTGTCCTGAGAAAGGGTAGCCTCACCCAATGCCTCTCCAAAGGTCAGCTGTGTCCTGCAGCAGCAAGTCCACTCCACAGCCGGTGGCACATGCCGGCACAACAGAACAGACTGTCCCTCAACTCCCTTTCCTCCCCCTTGGCTGCCCTTCACTGGCCTTAGATGTCCAGCTCGCCCTGCACAGGAAGTGGAGGCCTTACCCTTCCTCCTGCACGCTCGCTGCCGCTCTCGTTCCCATGCACACCCCTTTTCAGTGACGATGTCGGAGAGCTACCACTGAAAGTGGCGTGAGAGCAAAGATCAGGGAATAAAGTTAAAATACACCTTGCAAACAAGCACACTTACATCCGTCAAATGTTTCTGATACTGTCCCTCCCTCCTGCAAATGACACACCACCATTACAGGCAGGGAAGCTGCGGCGGATCAATTTCAATGAGCTGTTTATGGTCACCCTTTGACACCATACGAAGGACTCAAGTTTAAGGGTCTTTCTATTCTGGGGCCCCTTAAAGTACAGGTACTGGGATGTTCTGGCTATGCATTATTTCTGTAATTAACAGGTAAGCGTTTTTAAGGTCTCTTACTACCTAAAAGCTAAAAACCTTTCTTTCAACAGCTGTGGCCTAGCTGTCACCTGGGCTGCTGTTCTACACAACTGTGTGGAGTACAAAAGACCTTCTCTACAATCACATCTTTCACACAGTACAAGCAGAGAGAGGCAAACAACTGGCATCTCCTACGGTCAATTAGAGCTGGACTCAGTGAGCCCAGGCATGGATTAGTCTTGTCTGGGTTATGAAAAGGCACTGTGTGTCAGCAACAGTGATGGATGGAGAGAAAGCCACCTCGGGGTGAGAGGTAGGGAGAGAAGGAAATCTGGTCTACTCTGTGTCGTCCAAGCCATTTCCTGGATTGGGACTGTACGGAGTCCTTGGCACATCCAGCCCAGTGTGCAGCAGGGACAGGAATGGAGAGGGCTATGTCCATTTGGTTAACTCTGTATCCAGGGCTGGCCTTGGGGACATACTGTTGGGTCGGATTAGGCAAGCCTCAGAGGATGGAGGCGTGGAATGGCCAGGAGATGCCACGGTCACAGGCTGGGTTTCAGCCAGGATCTCCCTGAAGCAGTCTCAACCGCAAAGTGGCAAATCCTCTCCTAAATCCTCCTATGAAGGGGATCATCTCCTTCCTTCCTGCTTCCTCTTCTCCTGTTTCCTGTTATGAAGAATGGAGCCCTGCTCAGCCTTATAATCTCATGTGAAACTTGGTATGACTCTGGCGGGTGACAGGCTGGCCACCTGCCAAAGGACATCCTGTGACAGACGACCTCAAGACAGAAAGCATAAACCCGAGGAAGACTCTGGTTGAAATGCCACTGGATGGTACAGGCTTGAGTCTCCTGTTAACAAAGCTTCAAACTTTTATCGTTTTTCTTCATTTTGAAAATTTTTGGCATTTTTATGTGCATGTGTGTCTGTGTGAGGGTGTCGGATTCCCTGCAACTGGAGTCACAGTTGTGAGCTGTGAGCTGCCATGTGGGTGCTGGGAATTGAACCTGGGTCTTCTGGAAGAGCAGCCAGTGTTCTTAACCACTGAGCTACCTCTTCAGGTCCTTTCTTCGTTTTTTTAATCAGAGCAAACCGTGTTTTACATCAAACTATTCAAAAATAGAAGTGTCCGACCCCTTTGAACATTCTTTTGGTTTTATTTAAACCAGATAATGTACTGATATTGCCATTTCTTTTCCTGCTTTTTATACTTGCTTTTTTTGTGTGAGAGGGTGTGTTTATGTGTGAGAATGCATGTATGTCAGGATGTGTGAGGAGTTCAGAGACAACTTGTGGGAGTCCGTACTCTCCTTCTGCCAGGTGGGTCCCAGGAATCAAGCTCGGGCCATCATGATGGGCAGCACGTGCTTTTACCCACCCCGCCATCTTACCTGCCCGCATCCATCCACCTCTTTCTTTTAAGAAGAATTTCTTTATTAAAAATGTTTTTCATACGATATATTTTGATCATGCCCCCAAACTCCATGTCTTTCCTCTCTCCTTCTCTCTCAAAACCAAACCAAACAAAAACAAAAAGCGAAAATAAACAAAACAAAAAGCCACAAAAAAAAAAACACGTGGAGTCTTTTGTGTTGAACAATGAGTCTAAGGCATGAAGCCTGCCCTAGAGTGCAGTAGTTTAGACCCAATGACATCCCCTTGGAGGAAACTGCTTTTCCCTTTCCCAGCAGGTACCAATTGCAAACAGCTTCTTGGTTAAGGTGGGACTTTGTGTACACTTCCCCCTCAGTGCAGGGGTCTGTCTGGTGTGGCCCTGTGCGGATCTTATGAATGTGCAGTCTCTGTGAGTTCATTTAATTAGTTCTGTTGTCTGGTGTGGCCCTGTGCGGGTCTTATGTATGTGCAGTCTCTGTGAGTTCATATAATTAGTCCTGCTGTGTGCCTGGACGAACTCCTTGGAGTCATCTACTGGCTGCTGGCTCTGAGAATCTTCCCCAGGCCTTGAAGAGAGGGCTTTGATAAAGGCATCCCACTTAGGACAGAGTGCGCCAATATCTCTAGCTCTCTGCACGCTGTGCAGTTGCGGTCTCTGTGTTGGTTCCCATCTACTGCAAAAAGCAGCCTCTGAGGGCTGAGCAAGACACTGATGTAAGCTCCAGCCTGGTGTCTCCATGTGTTTCTTGATTTTTCTATTTTATCCATTCTCTATTAACGTCTTATTTTTTTATGTTTTATCTCTTTTAAACCATCTACATCTCCCCGCCCCTTACATTATAATTAATAATTGTTCACTACATATTTTTATTTTTCCTTAATTAACCTTTCCTCTTTATTTCACTTGCTTCTTTTCCATGCACATCCACCCTTTCCAAATACTCTGATTTTTGTTTTTTGAGACAGGGTTTGTCTGTGTTACAGCCCTGACTGTCCTGAAACTTGTTTCATAGACCAAGCTGGCCTCGAACTCACTGAGAGCCACCTGCCTCTGCCTCCCAAGTGCTGGGATTAAAGGTGTGTGCCGCCGCCACCCGCCTACTCTGATATCTTTATTATTTCCCAAGTGAAGCGGATACCTGTGCATTTCATAGTTGAGCCTATTTTACAAAACACTGGGAGTCTCCTGCCTGCTTTTCCATGATGGATTGTTCCATGGCTCCTAGGTTCTGTTTCTGTTTTTATTTATTTATTTTTTTTATTTTGCTGAAGTTCTTGTTCTGTTTGTTTCCCAGAAGAGGATTTAAAAACATCTTTTTTCTATCTTCACACTTGATTGAAGCTTCAGTGGAGTGCAGAACTCTGGATGGGAAATAATTCTGCCCTAGAACTCTGCTGAGTTTGTCTCCTTGCTTACGTTTACAAGTCCAGCGGCGTCCTGGTTTTCATTCATTTCTGCTTGTGACATGGCTCCCCTGTTTCTGAAGGGCTGTGGTTTGAACCTGAAGTGTTGGAGGCTTACATGTGGAACGCCTGGCTTCCACTAGCAGGGCTGGTTTGGAAGGTTCCAGAACTTTCAGGAAGTGGAGGCAGGCCGGCAGAAGTGGGTCAGTAGGGGTGGGCTTCTGAAGGTGGTGCCCCCGCCCCCAGCTCCAGTCTCTTTCCTGCTCCTGCTCTGCCAGTGACGTGAGCAGACTCTGCCTTCCATTTCCACGCTGTGAACACTGACACAGCCTCCGTCTGGCCATTCCCACCACGATGGACTGAAACCCCCAGAAGTTATTAGCCGAAACAAAATCCTCCTTGTTTTAAGTCGCTCTGTAAGGAATGTGCCACAGTGACACAAAGTAGTTACTGACAAATGGCTTTTACTACTCATTGTTTCTAGTTTTTATGGTTAATTTTTTTTGAGATTTTATTTTTATTTTATGTGTATGTTTATACCTGTGTAATACGCGTGTGTAGTGCCCACGGAGGCTAGGAGAGGGCAGTGGGTGCCCTGAATTTAGAGTTACAGACTGTTGTGAGCCGCTGCATGGGTGCTGGGAACAGAACTGGGGTCTTCTGGAAGAGCAGCCAGTGCTCTTAAACATGGAGCCAACTCTCTATTCCCTTTTCTTATTTTCAATGTTCTTCTACCTTAGAACTCTTGCTCGTCAGATAACAATTTTGCACAACCTGCTTAAATTTATTTATGTGACTAACATTCTAATTTTCTACCTCACCTGTGTGTATGTGTGTGCATGCACGCGTGCACATGTCTACGGAGGCCAGATATCAACAACAGGCGTCTTTGCTCTCCACTTCACGTTTTGAGGCAGGGTCTCTTGCTGAGCCCTGTGTTCACCAATTGGCTAGAACAGCTGGCCAGTGGAACTGGGCCCTGCTCCCTCCCCCTCCCAGCACTGGAGGGCCAGGGGCTTGGCTACCACGCCTGGCTGTTCTCTTGTCTTTTGGAAACTCTGATTTCATATCCAGCCTTTACGTTACATCTCTAAAGTGGTTATATTTTTATCTTCCGAAATGTTCTCCTTGTCCTCAAATATGCTGTCACTTTTTAAAACTTCATTCTGAAAACTTTCAAAGAGTGGGACTGCTTCAGCACTGTCCTTTATAGCAGGGGGGCCCAGTCCCTGCCTTCAATAGAGACTGGTGCTCGCTTAGTCTCCAGACTCGCTGCCTCCTCCTGGCCTGCAAGCCATCTCCCATCTCCCACACGACTTGATCCGGTGGCAGTGAAAAAGAAAGGACATTCCAAATTCTGTTCTCATTTACATACAAACATTAAAATTGCTTATTCGGGGCTGGTGGCATGGCTCAGCAGGTAAAAGTGCTTGCATAGCCTAATCACCTGAATTCAATCCCTGGAGACCGTGAACGCACGGGACAGACTCCTTAATGTTGTCCACTCATCCCCACCCACTTTATCACACACACATAAACATACAGCAAATAAAAGTATAAAAATACTTAAAAAGCAACAGAGGAATATTACGGATCTCCCCCAACGCCCACCTCCCTCCCTCCTTTTGAGCTAGGGAATTGTCCCACAGTTCAGGCTGCCATGCAACTCATGATCCTCCTGCCTTAGCCTCAAGTGCTGGGATCCACAGGCCTGCATCACCACACCCAATTTAAAATGATGGATTCAACCCAACGAAGTTTTTTTGGGCCTCCCCACTCCCAGGGACTAATTAATTCTTCAGCAGCTTCTTGCTAAGGGAGATGGCAAGTTATGGCATTCTGGGATAGAGCAGAGCTTCTAGCATGGCCTGGTGGGCTGTAGCCCCCTCACTCACTCTACCCCAAGTCCAGAACCATCCCTGCCTGGATATCACTTCCAAAAGCCTGGCAATAGCAGAGCTGCTCAGGCAATTTCTTGGATGTGAGATTTATGCTTACCCTACAGATGGTTCTAGAAATAAACTGGCTCTGAAATTTTGGGCTTCATGGTATGACTAACGGCAAACAGTTTATCTAAACCAGTCAGTTCCCATCTCAAAAGGTACTGGATGACTCACACAGGGAGGTCTAACCATTTTGTGATTAATGCATGGGACCACTCGGCAAGTACTCAAGGGCTCACTTCTTCTGCCCCCAAATGGAAATAAGCCACTGGAATCTGCTTCCCAACACCTTAACTCACCTGTGCTTGGAATCATTGTGTCTGAGGCATCAACCCAAGTGTGGCTTTACAGGAGTGTTATAAAATGTGTGTGTGTGTGTGTGTGTGTGTGTATGTTGCAGGTATGGATGCATGCTCGTATGAGTGTGGGAATACATGTGCCATAGTGTGTGGAGGTCAGAGGGCAACCTTTAGGGGTCCATCCTTCTTTACCATCTTGTTTGGGCCAGAGTCTCGTTACTGCTGTCCTGTGACCTTCCAGGGATTCACCTGCCCATCTTTTATCTCTCCATAGGAGTTCTGGGGTCACGTGGACTCTGGAGATCCAAACTCATGTCTTCAGGTTTGTGCAGGCATTTTACCCACTGAGCTGTCTCCTTGGCCCCTAATGTCTTTGAGATTGAATTTGTGCCTGTCTTAGTTGGGTTTCTCTTGCTGTGATAAACACTATAACCAAAAGCACCTCGGGAAGAAGAAGGTTTATTTCACATTACAGCTTATATTCTATCACGAAGGGAAGTCGGGGCAGGAACTCGAGGAAGGAACCTGGAGTAGGAACCTCCAGAGGCCTCTGAGGAATACAACTTACTGGCCTGCTTCTCATGGTTTACTCATTTTGCTTTCAAACATACCCCAAGACCACCTGCCTAGGGGTGGCACTGACCACTGTAAGTTGGGCCCTCCCCCATCAACCATTAATTATGAAAACACCCCAAAGACCTGCCTACAGGCCAATCTGATGGGTGCAATTCTTCAGCTGAGATTCCCTCTTTTCAGAGATGTCTAGCTTTGTAAACAGCTGACCCAAACCAAGCCACACACTGATGCAATCTGACTTTGGCTTACAAACATTAACAAGAAGGAGGAAAGCAATGGTGATCTATCTCATTCAAGGCCAACTTTCAATCCTCCTGTTGGCATTAGCCTGGCAAGGATCATCATCAGGCTGCTGTTTGTTCTGCTGCCACGGTAACACATACAACATGGGAGCACACAGATCTCTTAGACCCACACTGTACGAAACTAGTGCAGCCCTGTCCTCTGTCCCTCCCAGCCTCTGCCCAGGCAGTCACACCGCTTTCCAGAACGTCCAGACCCCCACGTCCCTCTCCACTCATCTGCATGGTTACAGCCTGTTATGTAACTGCCACCTTATCGAAGCCCTGGAGTGCAGCACGGCTGTGTATTTCTTAAATTATGCATGGCTTGACCTTCTCCTTGGCAAATACCTAGTGTGTTTACCTTCAGCGCTCTGCAGCGCTGTGAAGAGCTGTTACCACACCTCCAGTCATTCCTCGGATGTGTGCTTTTGCAACGAGGCAAGGACGATAACTACCCCATCGGTACCGCGCAGCAGAGTGCTCTCTGGATCCTCCTCATTCCTCACAGTGTTTGTGGAATAATCTTAGCAGCAAACCCTCACAGATCGCTCGTGACATACCAAATGCCATTTCAAGTGCCTTACCTGCATGGATCCTGGGCAGGAAGGGACTATTTTTATAATATAACTGTGATGATTTTTAATGAGCTTTATTCTCATTTTACAGATGAGGAAAAATGGCAGAGGGAGGTTAAATGGGGGCTTTGGGGACATAAACTCACAGTTCACCAGTGCCTTAACCCAGTCACACCACAGGCCTATCTCCTCTAACTGGCCAACACTGCCTAGGCCAGGTCTGGTTGGCTTGGGTGTCCTTAGCTGTAGACTATTGACAGGCAAGCGTGCACGCGCGCGCACACACACATACACCCCAGACAGATAGAGCCAACAAGAACTCTACTCAGTGTTTGCTAGATTATGCCTGACAGTGCACTGACAAACAGTTTGGTTCCCAGGTGCATTGGGAGCCAGGAAGATGGCGGTGGCCGTCCACACAGGACAGAGAGGCTGAGGTGGTTGTGGTGGTTGTGGCAGGCACCGAGGCTCAGCTAGGGAGAGACACTGAGCCAGAGGTCAGGCTGATTCCAAGACCCAGAGCTGTGGCGGTGGGAACTGCAGGGAGGAACTTATCAATGGGGAAAGCTCCCACACTCTGGGAATTATGGGTAGTTCTTTTGGCTCTTCCGTTCATTTCTTTCTGCTTTTGCTAGTCTGTAGTTTCTCCTGAAGTGAGCAGATGGCACTTTGTGATAGCAAAGAGAATACCCAGGTCAGTGTTTCCTGTGGAAAACCCACATGTGAATCGCTCTCCACTATTCGATCCTGCTCCCCACTCTGTCTTAGTACCCCTTTTCTCACTGTGGGGGGTATGTGCTCCCACCTCATCCCACTTCCCTCTCTTCTGTAAGAAGCTTCGGTAGAGCATTCGGTTTCCCTTTTGAGACCATTCTTCTGCCCTCCCTCTGGTCAACCTGCCCTTCACGGGAGGAAAGGAAGCACCAGAGCCCCACGAGTGAAGGGGTCAGTGGACTCACAGAGCCTTCTCTGAGGAGTCAGCCGTCTTTCCACCCCTGGAACTAACATCCTAGCTCCTGCTTTGCACTCTTCCTCCTCAAAAGGCCAGAGCACATTAGGATCACTCCATAGCTGCCTTTGTGACCTGAGGAACTCCTGCAATGTATGGATTCTAAAGCCCCTCTTGCACCATGCACCTCTGGCCAAAGGATTGGCTTGGATTCATGCTCCAAATTCCAAGTAAGCGTTTCTCTAATTCACTATTCCTAGCATCCTGATGCAAGGGCCAGACGTTTTAGTGTCGCTCGTGAGTGTTCTGAGTTCTCTCCTCCTTGGACGTTCTGCTAAGCCTGTCTTGGATCCCCGCAGCCAGATCCAAGCATCGTTCTCCTTGAGAGAAGGCCTGTCCAGCCACACTGCTGGCCTTCCTCACCAGTGCAGTATTTATAGCTCCATGCAGGAGCCACAGCCCAGCTGGCCACGCCCATCAGATGTCTCCCCCACTGTCCATCAGATCCACTGGAGACCCCACCACTGATCTCACTGCTCCCATTCTCAGCAAATGTTTTTCTCCCATTTCACCAAGACACGGAAGTCGTGGGTTATAAACACCCTCATTTCTCCCTCCCTGCAGCTCTGGAGTTCCTCAGCATCTTCATCTCTGCGTCCTTCATGAAGACGAGAGTATCCTGTCCCTTTAAGGCTGATGTGTGTACTGGAGTCCAGGCCCCAAGTCTTCTTCACTCTGTTGATTGCCACTCTTTTCTCAGAGCTTCAAATCCTCCTTCCCTGGCTGTTCCCTAAGACACAACAAAAATGCACGCACACACACTCAGTGCCTACCACCCTCTCCTCTTGTTCCTGCCAAGCTCCTTAGAAAGTTTTGCTATTTTTGTAGGAATGATGCGTGCTCATGCAAAACATTTTAAATAACACAGAAGATGGGGAAGAAAATAAGCATCCTCTAACATCCAGCACCCAGAGATAATGTGCCTCAAACAAGTCTCTGTGCATACCGTGCTGTTAACTCGTCAACAGGACACAAGCTAGAGGCATCCCGGAAGAGGGAGCTTCAGTGGAGGAGACATCCCCATCCCATCGGCCTGGAGGCAAGTCTGTGGGGGCTTTTTGTTGAGTAATGATTGATGAGGGCCCAGGCAGTGATGGCACAAGCCTTTATCCCAGTGGAGGCAGGAGGACCTCTGTGACTTCGAGGCTAACCTGGTCTACAGATCAAGTTCCAGGACAGCCAAGACTACACACAGAAACCCTGTCTTGAAAAACCAAAACAAGCCGGGCAGTGGTGGTGCATGCCTTTAATCCCAGCACTCGGGAGGCAAAGACAGGCGGATTTCTGTGAGTTTGAGGCCAGCCTGGTCTACAGAGTTCCAGGACAGGCTCCAAAACTACGAGAAAAACCAAAACAAACAAACAAAAAAGAAAAGAAAACCAAAACAAACAAACAATGATTGATGTGGGAGGAAGCGGCCTGCTGTGGGCAGTGACTCCAGGGCAGGTGGTTCTAAGAGTCTAAAAACTGAGTGAACTATGGAGAGTAAGCCAGTAAGCAACATTCCTTCATGGCCTCTGCTTCAACTCCTGCCTTGGTTTCCCTTACTGATGGGAGGTGACCAGGACACCTAAGTCAAATAATCCTTTCTTCCCATGTAGCTTTTGGCCATGTGTATTTTATCACAGCAGAAGCTAATACATACATAGTCACATGCAGAGGGATATAAGGTTAAACTCAGCAGAGATTTCAGGGTACCTGGTTATATATGACAGGTGCTTTGTAGACCCAGTGGATCCCTAGTTCTCCAAGTCAACACTTAACATTCTGAAACTAGAGGAATCCCGGGGAGTAAATAACATAATTGCTTCCCTGCCCCCGACTGATAAGCTTATCACTCTGTGTCCATTATTTGTGTGTCAAAGAGATTATTTCTGGCAAATATAACTTTTAAATTATTTTTAGGACATTTGTATTGTGAGAAAGAGGGAGCGAGAGAGCGTGTGGGTGAGTTGAAGGGTCATGGTGTGGGTGCATAGGTCAGAAGACAATTTGTGGGAGTTGGGTTTCTCCTTCCAACATGAGAGTCCTGGAGACTGAACTCAAGTTCAGAGTTGGTGACAAATGCCTTTACCTACTGAGCCATCCCACTGACTCCTCTGTCTGATTTTTTTTTAATTTTAATTTTTTTTTCAAATTGTATGTGCGTTGGTGTTTTGCCTGCATATATATATATCTGTGTGAGGTTATCGGATTCCCTGGAACTAGAGTTACAAACAGTTGTGAGCTGCCATGTGGGTGCTGGGAATTGAACCCAGGTTCTCTGGAAGAGCAGCCGGTGCTCTTAACTGCTGAACCGGCCCTCCAGCTCCTCTGGCAGATTTTAAAAGAAGCTTATAGATTAAGTCTACTCTCAATTCATGCTTTGTATGGACTGTAAACAGTCTCTGGGAAGGTAGCTCTTAGAACTCTTGTCGAAGCAGATCCCGAAGGCCATCGCTTCATTTTCATTACCAATATCAAGAATGAAAGATAACCCGGTAGGCATTAAAGATGAGCAACGTGGACAACGCAGGCTCCTCGTTTTTATTTTAATTAATTAATTTTGGTTGTTTTTGAGACAGGGTTTCTCTGTGTAGTCTTGGCTGTCCTGGAAGTTGCTCTGTAGACCAGGCTGTCATTGAACTCAAGGAGATCTGTCTGGCTGTGCCTCCCAAGTGATGTACTCCTCATTCAAGAAAAAAAAAAAAACTTTTTAAAATGTATGTGTCTAGGTGTTTTGCCTACAGGTGTATTGTGTGCCAAATGTGTGCCTGAAGCAGCCAGAAGAGGTGCCAGGTCCCTGAAGCTGGAGGTATAATAATTATGAGCTGCCATGTGGGTGCTGGGATCCAAGCCAGTGCTCTTAACCCCTGAACCATCCCTCCAGCCCCAAATGACTGTGTAGGTCACTGGCTAAATGATCTCTTTACTTCTTTGTTTTCATATCAGGCTGGTCTGAAACTCTGGAGACCCGCCTGCCTTTGCTTCTGAAGTGCTGGGATTAAAGGTGTGGCCACCATGCCCAGCTCCACCACCCATTGTTTCAAAAACACAGTCCGAACAGGCAAATTCCTAGGAAGAAGAAAATTGCTAAAACAGGTATTAAATTAAATCTATACTAAAAACCTTGCTTACAAAGAAACACCAGGACAAACGGGCTTTACAAATACACTCTGTAATATATGAAATAAACCATGGGGGGGGTGTTCAGTGAGAGAACCAGGGTTTGGTTCTCCAGAAACCACCTATAATGCCAGGTGTGATGACATGTGACTGATGTCCCAGCACTGGGGAGGCAGAGGCAGGGAGCCCTGAGCTTGCTGGCCAGGTAGTTCAGCCCAGCTGGCAAGTTCCAGCTTCAGTGGGAGCCTGCCTCAAAAAACACAAGAAAAAGAGCACCCGGGAAAGACATCTGGCTTCCACATGCA
Organism: Ondatra zibethicus; assembly: GCA_004026605.1. NCBI lineage: Eukaryota > Metazoa > Chordata > Mammalia > Rodentia > Cricetidae > Ondatra > Ondatra zibethicus. Next base: position 5,222 of record PVIU01002512.1, on the reverse strand, counting down.
CACACACAACATGCGTGTACACCTGGACACATGTACACACATACACGTGAACATGTGTGCGTGAAAACGCACAAAAAAGGCAGTTTAAAAACAGACAGAAACAGCACTGGTTTCACCCAGTTTTCCAAAGGATGAAATTCCTAACCATGTTTTCTGAGGCCCAGCAGGATCCTGATATTTTCGATAAGAGGAAAACCCCACGCTGACCTCTTCTGAGCAAGATGGAGGGTCACCAGCATTGGTGAGCACTGCATTTGGTTGTTGCTCACCTTCTACTCAAGTTCACAGACTCCCTGAAGTTTTGGCCCCTGGGCCTCTTGGGGAACCTGTGGGCTCTGGCTTGAAAATTCCTGCCCTAAAGAAACAGGGCTAGAGGTAACCTGGACCACCATCATGTTAGTCATCACGGGCTTTCGTGCTATGGACAGTAAGGGTCTTTCAAACAGGAATTTTTGTTTTGTTTTGTTTTTTGTTTTGGCTGAATTGTTCTTAAGACAGTGGTTCTCAACTTATGGGTCACAACCTCCTTAGGGGTTGTATATCAGATATCACGCATATCAGATATTTACATTATGATTCATAACAGTAGCAACACTACAGTAAGGAAACAGCAATTAAATAACTTAATGGTTGAGGATCACCACCACATGAGGGATTCAAGGGTAGGAAGCATCAGGAAGGTTGAGAACCGCTACTTCAAGTGGACTTGTCTCGACTTTTTATTTCACAGATGTCTTTGTTCTCTCTCTAAAATAATGTTTTCCTTCCTTAATATAAAGAACCTGACTGAACACTTCAAGTCCTTTATTCCTGAAATAACCCTCCCAGGGTGACAGAGTGGAACCAGCACATTAGGCAATCTACCCTCTGGTGACGCGCTCAGACCATCAGACTGCACATTCGTAAACAGGACATTCAAGCTGGTGCTTGACGCAAAGTCAAGCTACTGAGCAAACCCTTACAACATCCTTTGGAAGGTCACCTGGAGAAAACCAAGACTGTGGGTTGATGTGGCCCACTGCGCAGCCCAGGACAGCCCAGGACAGCTGTGTCAGCACCAAGCTCAACTCCCTGAGGGAAAGCTGATCCTAAACTGCCCACAATCTTCTTGAACACTCTCCTTTTGGGAGAAGAACCAACTAAATGCAATGATTGCATCTTCCCCTCTGTTTGGAATTAATTTCCACATACAGAGGTAAAGTCTTTAAAAATTGATGCTAATCTTCAACTAGAGTCCAGGATTAATCTTTTTTCATTATGAAAAATTTAAACCTATGAGAAATACAGGGAATAAATTTAGAAAACACATATTGGACTTATGTATCCAACTACCCATCTCTAGAGAATTTTAGTGTTTTGCTATCTTTGTCTTTAAAAAGCCGTCGTTAAGAAAACATTACAGAGGCTGGAGCAATGGCTCAGTGGGTGATGAGCTTTGTTGTGCAGGCTTCAATCCCATAAACACTTAGAAAGGCAGGCAGGACAGCACATATGTGCAATCCCAGCACTCCTAGAGCGAGACGAGAGGTGGAGACAGAATCCCAGGCCAGCTAGCCTGGCTCAGCCAAGGTGGGCATCAAGGAACAATATCTGCTGTCCTCTGATCTCTGCATAAGCTCTGTGGCATGCCCTCACTCACATGCATATACACATATGTACACACATCGCAGACAATAAATTTTGTACTGCTAACACTGAGAGTCTCTCATACATTCCTTTTTTATCTCATTAAGTATACCTCAATGTATTTATTTAGAATTTTACTTTTCTATGATTTCTTCCAACCAAATCTCAGCCTTGCTTCTCCAAAGAGAAGCCAGTGGGCTTTTGAGAAATGACCTTCTTTTATTTTTAATAATAAAATTATTTCACTTCAGAGAATGCCAGCACTGTAATAGAAATGTCCTACGTTGAATCATGAGCAGGTGGGGTCTGTGGTGTGCCTCAGCAGGAGAGTTCCATGTGGAGCTGGGCATTTCCTGGCCATCCAGAGTGTCTACAAGGCACTGAACCCTTCTAATACAGCTGGATTCTGCGGTTTCCAGAAAAGAACTCAGATCAATACAACAGGACTTGACTTTAAGAGTCTCCCTGATGTGTTGTTTCCCTATTGAAAACGTCCCACCTAGATGCAGGGCACACACCTGTAATCCCGGAGGCAGAGGCAGGTGGATCTTTGTGAGTTCAAGGCCAGCCTAATCTGTACAGTGACTTCAAGAACAGCTAAAGACACGTAGTGAGACCCTTGCTCAACAAAAACAACAAAAAAAGAAAACACCCCAAACTTCCTCTTTTATTTAATTATATACCTAGAAACCATGTGGCTGGAACAAATGAAGGCTAGGGAATCACTTCTTCAGTGGGTTTAGAAATTAATGGTAGGGTCTGGAGAGATGGCTCAGTGGTTAAAAGCACTGACTGCTGTTCCAGAGAACCAGGGTCCAATTCCCAGCAATCACATGGCAGCTCATAACTGTCTGTAATTCCAGTTCCAGGGGACCTGACACCCATGGCAAAACACAAATGCACACAGAAATCAATGGTATTGAATTTTTGTGTGTGGAGTGTACATGTGTATGTGTGCATGCCTGTACATGCATGTGAACACCAGAAGTTGACTTTAGGGATCTTCGTTAATGGCTCTCTACCTTGTTTTATGAGGCAGGGTCTTTTAATGACCTGAGTGCTGGCCGGTTTGGCTACACCAGCTGGGGAAGCCCCAAGGCTTTTCCTGTCTCTGCCTCGCCAGGGCAGGTGTACACTGTTAAGCCTGGCTATTTACACGGTTCTGGGGACTGAACGCAGGTCCTCATGCTTGTGAGGCAAGCACCGTACCCTGAGCCATTCTCCAGCCCCAGGAGTCTTGACTTTTATGATAAATTTCAGTGTCTCTCACTTCCGGCATTTATGGTTCGTAAGCTAACTTGAAGAGTGTTAAGAGACAGCAGCAAGAATCAAGGAAACAGTTCATTATATAGATAACAGACGGAAGAAACCACATCCTAAGAGAACGTGCTCTGTCATCTTGGGTGAGTCAAAGAATGTATCCCATTAAAAATGCCGCTTGTGGCAGGAGCAAGAAGAGGCATCTTCCAGAGAAGGGTAGCTGCTGTCTTTCAAGACATAAATCGGAAGGGCTTGTAGTAGTTCCCATGTATTTTTCAAGTTTCCTTTTAACAACAGGGCCAGACAGACTAGGTTTAACTCCTGGCTTTCCAATCAGGTAGGTGCACAGCTACAGCAGAGTTACTTAACTCCTCTGAGACTTGGTTTCCTCTGCCACATGGTGGGCGATATTGACCTTCTAAAGTAGCATGAAATGCACGTGTAGTGAGCTTAGCACATGTCAATCGTGAAGACAGAGCATCCGTGGCTCTTTGTACATGCTATCCCTAGAGCACTATGATTAAGCATAGTAAATAGCCAATAAAATAGCCTGAACCAGTGAGATGGCTCAGTGAGTAAAGGCATTTGCCACTAAGCCTAATGACCTGAGTTAATCCTTGGGACCCTCATGGTAGAGAGACCAATTCCTGCAGGTTGTCCTCTGACTTCCACACATGCACGCTTACACACACACACACACACACTAAATGTAACAAATTTTTTTCAAATAAAGTAGCTAGGTCTATTGGCATGTGCATTCTGGAACCTGTTGGGGCTGAAAAGGACAGAGCATTGCTCGACAAATATTTACTGAGTAAGCAATCAGAGATAACAACAGTGATTAATCTAGGCTGTGTTTGCTAAATGTTTATATGTTTGGCAAACGCCTTTCACGTGTCACTTAAATTCTCATAATAACTCTATAAGGTATTTACCACTATGAAGTGAAGGCTCAGATATTCAACACCTGGGGCTGAGGAGATAGCTCAGTTGGTAAAGTGACTTGAATTTGATCCCCAGAATCCATGTTTAAAAAAAAAAAAAGAGTCCAATTTGATGGTGCACACTTGAAATCCCAGTGCTAGGAAGGTGAGGACAGGCGGGTTGCTGGCTATTAGTCCAGCCTATTTAATGAGGTCAGTGATAGATACTATCTCCATAAACAAGGTAGGCGACTTTACCTCAGGAACCTCTCTTCCTTACAGATCGCCATTCTCTTCTGCGCGGCTCTTTCCTAGCCCTTACTCCTTACGCTTAAGCTTATCTTAAAATATCTTTAAGAGCTGGGCATGGTGGCCCACAAATTTAATCCCAGCACTCTGGAGGCAGAGGTAGGAGGAGCTCTCTAAATTCAAGGCCAACCTGGTCTACAGAGTGAGTTCCAAGACAGCCAGGGCTATACAGAGAAACCCTGTCAAACAAACAAAAAACTTTAAGAAAACAAATAGACTTCAACCCATACCATATATTTTACTTAAAACAGTTTAAAAATGGAATGACATAAACCGCTTTTCTCTTTCTCCCCCATCCAAAAAACCTAGGAGAAAGTCTTCCTTTTTTTTTTTTTTTTTTTTCTCTGTAGCTTTGGAGCCTGTCCTAGAACTAGCTCTTGTAGACCAGGCTGGCCTCGAACTCACAGACTTCTGCCTGCCTCTGCCTTCCGAGTGCTGGGATTATAGGTGTGCGCCACCACCCGCGGGCAAGAAAGTCTTTGTAATAGCAAGGCCATCAGCATGACACTGTAGCCATGATTCAAGCTAGACTCGATCCAAATTAGAAGTCCCCACAGAGGCACCAACAGCACGCACAGCTGTGAGGATATCAACAACCAAAACACCCAGAAAAGCCAGGCCTGGTGGTTTATGCTGTAACCTCAGGACTCTGGGAGGCGGAGGCAGGAGGACCGAGAGGAGTTCAAGCCTGGGATATAGAGGAAGTCTGTCCCAACCCTCCCTGACTCCAAGGAAGCAAGCAAGCACAGCAAACAAAAGCCAGAAAAAGAACAAGCATGCTCAGAAGACGCTGGGGTCCTCGTGCTGTTGGGATGCCTGGAAAAGCAGCATGGAGGGGCTTCAGAACATGCCAAGCGGAACTGCCAGATGGTCTAGCAATTCTACCCATAAGCATCAACCCTGAACCTCAAAGCAAGAAGTCAAAATGTTTGTACCCCAAGGTTTATAGCAGCATTCATGAAAGTTAAACCACAGAAGCAACCAAAGCGCCCACAAACAGGGAAAAGCAAAGAAACCAGATACAGACAAGAGAATGCCATCATCCACCTTTAAAATTAAAGATGGACAATAATCACAACTTCCTTCTGACATAACACTGTATGT
>PVIU01002511.1:15081-170354 GCA_004026605.1 Ondatra zibethicus | reverse complement strand
GGAGGGATGGGGGCGGGCCTTGGACTTCCAACAGGGCAGGGCACCATGCCCTCTTTCAAGGAAGAAGGGGGAGGGAGGAGGGGTGGGGGGGTAGTGGGAGGGGACCGGGAGAAGGGGAAGAAAGGTAAAAATTTTATTTCTTTAATTATGTTCTTGAATGGAAAAAATAAAACAAAACAATGTATGGAAAAAAAAAGAAAATGCAATCTTTCATAAAAGGAGTATATTATAGAGTTAATGCTGTTCATAAGAATGTTATGTAAAGTTCACTAATCCTTATTCAAATAAATTCTAATTTTCACTGATGAAAAAAAAAAGAATGAGGTAGATCTAAATTGCTCTGGAAAGTCATTTTAAGATCAAGTATTAAATGAAAAATTTCAGTTTTATTTACATTTGCAAACTGAATTTATCCCTTTGTATTTTGAAGAATGTGTGATGTATGTATGTATGTATGCATGTATGCTTACAGCTATACACAACACCCAAGCACATAAAAAATAAATTGTGAAGAGACAGCATCTTCAGAGAAAACTCAGTAAGGGGGTAGAGAAATCTGTTTGCATTATAAATCACACAAACTATGTCAGTCAGGTACTTAATTTAGTGAGTGCCCTGCTAGGTCCACTGATAGCTGTTCCTGGTCATGAGGTTTTCATATTTACTCTACAATAGTAGCAAGGGTTTAATTAAATATTATCACTACACTTGTCTCTAATAAAAATATCAGTACAAAAAACTTCCTTAAAGCAAAAGTATTTGAACTTTTTACAGGATTAGTTTTTATCCATGGGGTACATATTCTCAGTGCTCTCTTACCAGTGACAACTGGGAAACACCAGCAAACGTGAGCACCATAGCTGAAAGTTATGAAACAGATTGAGTTTCTGATATGAATTATCTCCAGGACTCAGCCCAAAAATATTGACCTGGAAGGGCAAGGAGACACACCCCTCCATTTCAAATGTGGACGTCTACCACAAGGAGATGTAAGCAGGCAGCCACAGAACAGAAAACACTGCCCCTGTCAAGGGCTGTGCAGAAGAGGTCCATGAAAGCAGCCCTTAAGAAAGACTCAACATTATGAATCATCCCATTTAGAGCCAACAAGCCCATATGATTATACCAAGTGAGAAAGAATGTTCCTGACCCCTTCTTCCTCCTGTTCCAAACCTGGAGAAATATGAAAATTATAATTCAAAAACAGAGGAAAGGGCTGGAAAGATGGCTCACTGGGTAAAACAATGGTTACTGTTTGGCCCCAGGTTTGATTCTCAGCATCATATGGGGCACACAGACATACATATATGTAAGCAAAATACCCATATTCATAAAACAATAAAAATAATTGACACAAAAATGAAGAAAATAACAGGGGAGTAAAGAATGAAACCTATCCTTTCTTCACTAGTATTTTTAAGCCAACAGCAGGCTTGTGCTGAATGAGAAGTATAAAACTGCATGAGAAAAATTTCAATAGTACGCTGACTTAGACACTATATTATCTTAAAAAGAGATAACTGTTTACTAATTGACAAGAAAAGCTGTAAGATCTCCCTAACACTTCACCTAGAAGCAAGAAGTGATTACAATTTAAATTGACTAAAAGGCACAATGGTGAGAAGAGACTTTCTTTTATGTTTCTAAATCCACTTTGTTGAAAATCAGCTACAGATAGTTAAAATATCCAAGAAATAAAAAGGCAGTTATAAAATGATATGCTTTCCAAAACAGCTGCTACATCATAATTAGAAGAATCATTGACATATATGATAAAAGCTTATAATACTTAATAGCCAGGTTAATTGCAGAAGCAATTATCTACAAGGTTTTGAGAAAAAAATCATCATTTTTATGAAAAGCAGAAAAACTTTTCTATAAAATGCCTCAGAGTAAGTAATTCAGTTTTTGCGGCCATACATGTCATCACTGGTTCCATCCCCAGTTGGGGACTGTGGACCCCCAGACCCTGAATTTCCCGTGGCCGGAGTAAACAACTTGTTTTCCTGTGCTTGCAGCTGCTCTCAGCACGAGACCCTGATGGCAGGAAAATGGTTTCTGGTGGCTTGCAGCTGAAGGATCCCGAGAGCTAGGGCATGGCCATTGGTCAGGGAAGACACTAATATAAGCTGCCCTGTAACACAATAAAGGGGGCATTCTTGGCGTTCTTGCTTCAAGGATGACCTGTGTCTCTTGCGTCTGTCTTTGTGGTATGTGTTTATTTAAATCTCCAGCCCTTGCCGGGTTTGCCCATAGCGCGTAGAACAGGCAACGTGTACTACAATATCCCAAACACCAAAGTCCTAAATGACAGTCTGGGTTCAGCTCAGGCTATACTCTGATGGTTAAACAGAAGAACTGATGGAGGACAGACAAAAGTTAACACTGAGTATTCCTCAGAAACATGTGAAATGGCCTGAATTAAGTTTTTGTCTGCCAGAAAAGCCACTTCCTTTACCTTCCCCACTTCCGGCAAATGTCTAGCTCCCTATCAGTTCATACTGAAGCACAAATCAATGCTTTCTCCCAGGCTGTTCTGGACTGCACACTTCCAGACCCTGCTCTTCTTAAAACTGGCAAGGATTAAAGCCGGGCAGTGGTGGTGCACGCCTTTAATCCCAGCACACAGGAGGCAGAGGCAGGCGGATCTCTGTGAGTTTAAGGCCAGCCTGGTCTACAGAGAGAGTTCCAGGACAGGCTCCAAAACTACAGAGAAACCCTGTCTTGAATACCAAAATATCAAACTGGCAAGACTTTACCCAGTCTTTGCTAACCTCTCTGCCTCCTGAGAGGTAGCTTCAGACTCCACCAGAACGCCTTTGGCTGTTCTCGATATACCACTGGAAAGAGAGTTATGTGGCAGTTTCATAATTTCAAATAAAACTTCCTTTCCAATTATGAAGTGGTATAGTTTGATAGTTTCCCTGTGCCATCACAACTATGACAGCAAAGCTTGCTCTCAGATTCATGAAAGGTAGCACTCTAAAAAAAAGTATAAGGAGATGATTATTATCTGCTTACACAGAACTGTTTTAAATCTTGCTTCATTTAGAAAAATTTATTTAAGCACAGAAGGGCTAAAGCAAAACCAGTCTGTATAAGAGACCGAAACAGAAGAACTGATGGTTAATTGGGTCCAAGAAAGCATAGTGTAAAACACACCATCAAATTCAATTGAATGCTGTCAAAATAAACAGGGACAACAAAATGGCTCATGTAAAGATGCTTGCTACCAAGCTTGATGATCTGAGTTTAATTCCTAAGATCTACATGATGGAAGGAGAGGATCAATTTCCATAAGTTGTCCTCTGATGTCCACGTGCCTGCCATGACATGCATCACCATATAACACACATAAAACCAATCAACCAATCAATCTAACAATAAAAAAAGAAACTACAGCTTTCTTTTGTATATATATCAGTGTAAAATTAAAATTTAGCATTACATATATGTGGTGGTTTGAATAGGTATGGCCCCCTCAGACTTACGCTTGGCCCATAGGGAGTAGAAGCATTAGGAGGTGTGGCCTTTTTGGAGCACGTGTCACTGTGTAGGTGTGCTCTAAGGTCTCATATGCTCAAGCTATGCCCAGTGTGGGATACAGTTGCATCTGCTGCCTGCAGATTCTCAACTCCTTCTCCAGCACCATATCTGCCTGCAAACTGCCATGTTCCACCATGATGGTAATAGACTAAACCTCTGAAACTATAAGCTAGCCCCAATTGAATGTTTTCCTTTTTAGAGTTGCTATGGTCATGGTGTCTCTTCATAGCAATGGAAAGTCCAAGATAACATGAATGCATTTTGTAGATAAGGTCTAATGTAGTATAGCTTGGTCTGAATTCCCAAAGGAAAAGGTATACAAATTAAATCTAATTATTTAGTAAGAAGTTACCTTGTGCCATTTTTCCAGTTGCTTTGCTACATAACCCCTTTCATTCAGGTAGGAAAATCCTTTTGGAATGGAGAGAAATCTGCAAATTAGAACAACCATAGCTAAACATTGAGTCTAAAAAAGATCTAAATAACATATAGAATATGCTGAGGAAACAAACACTTTGGAATATTCCTGTCTAAGATAAAAAGGTTAACTACAATTTATTAAAATTTCAAACACTAGGACTTCCATTTCTCCCTACATCTGACAGTTATGCAAATAAAACCACTAGCGCATTTTTGGAATGGTTTTTAGATAAGCTGAAGGGATACCCTGACCACCACACCCGATGCCTCCTTTCACCTGAAAGGAGCCAGATCAGCCATCACCCAAATTCATCACTAGGTCTCAAGCCCACAGCACTGCAACCATGCAGTTTGTATGTCTACCAGGTACAGAAAAGCCCATGTTTCCCTTTCTTCTTTTTCTTTCCTAAGCATGCTTTCCTCAAAACTGGGTTTCCCCCAGCATTCTAGGCTTCCTCCCTCTTTCTCTAAAGTTTCACAGCCCACCATGTGGCTGCTCATCTGTCAGGCATCTCACCTCCATGCCAGATTACAGTATGGCCTTTTGTTCTTCTCTCCTCCACTGTCTTCCTCTGGGAAGCTGCTGAGGTTTTAGTTTGTCTGCCAGGGGGTTTTTCTCTTTTAAACTCTGACAAAATTGTGCTTGACCTTCCAGCCTTTTTTTTTCTTTTAAAATATTTTTATTTATTTATTAATTATGTATAGTGTTCTGCTTGCATACATCCTTGCGTGTCAGCAGAGGACACCATATCTTATTACAGATGGTTGGACCTACCATGTGGTGTTAGGAATTGAACTCCGGACCCGTAGGAAAACAGTCAGTGGTCTTAACCTTTGAGCCATCTCTCCAGCCCCCCAATTTTTTTCAATTGCAGATAAATTTTCAACAAATTTGCAAAAAGACTGAACCCAATAAAAATAAAGAAAACTTCATGAAAAGCATGAGACAAATACTGAACACAAGCACAAAAAACAAGGAACAGCTCAGATCTAAAATAGGCATGGTTCAGAAGTTTAAAATAAATTTGGAGTATTTAGTCAGATTTGGATTTAACATTAATATACATGACTGAGAGGACACAACAAAGAATATCACCACAAGAACATGTACTTAATACTTACCTCAGGAGGAGGAGCAAGCCCTTGTCTCCAAGGTGGGATAAGGCTGGTTTCATCTGAATAAGAGCATGGAGATTGGCCTAAAGGGATGATCATCAAGTTAATAAATATACAAAGACAGCATATGCTCTGTTCTAAAATGTTTATGCATACTATGCTTTTGTAACACTGCCAATTAAAATGGAAAAATTTACAAAATACAGCCTAAATGTTTCATTATAACAATACAGTTCAACTTTACCTTGTCTTCACAAGCTTCATCAAGAATATCCAGAGCTTCAGAAGAAATTGTTTTGTTTTTATCGTGTAGTTGAGTAACTAGTAATTCAATTCCCCAATTATTGAAGAATTCAACATTAGCTCTCAACAAAACCCTTAAATGTTTTGTTGCATACAGTCTGCAGGCCTAAAGAGATAAAGTAATGCATTAAAAGTCATCACAGATATTTACTACTGTTTTGGAAAAGCCCTTCCACTTGCAATGGACAGAAGGAATGGAATTGAGGGAATGATATAACCATTCCCTTCTAACTTAGGAGGGTTCTATACGGAGTTCCTCAGAGACACTGAGTTCACTTTTCATTTGGTGAACAACTGGGTACAGGGTCAACCTTGAAGAGTGGTCAATATACCCAATGAGACGCCACTGGAGAAAGCTTAATTTTCCCATGGCAAGCAGGTATCAATTGTAGATCGCTTTTTGGCAATATGTTTTATTGCCATTGGTTAAAGAAGCTGCTTTTGGCCAATGTCTTAACAAAATATAGCCAGGCTGGAAAAGATATATAGAAAAAGTAGGTGGAGTCAAAGAGATGCCATGTTGCTGCCGAAGGAGACAGACACTGAACAACTTTACCGGTAAACCACGAGCCTTGTGGTAAAACACAAAATAATAGGAATGGGTTAATTTAAGATATAAAAGCTAGCTAGAAATATGCCTAAGCTATTTGCCAAACAGTACTGCAATTAAAAAAAAGTTTACTAAAGAGAATATGTGAATGCAATCCTCAACTATCATAAATTATGCATCAAATTTCTTATATTTTGGGAAGTCACAGGGGTCAGCCTATGTGGCATATGATGGGCCCTGGAAAAACCACTGTGATCACAGAATGTCCGTTGCCAGTAAGTATAACAACTAAAAGTTAAGGCTAACTCAATTTCTTCCCCATAGTCTTAGTTCAATGTATAAAGTACTGGAAAGAACTGGTTATAAACTATAGCTTTATCTCCCATGTTATACTCACGTCAGTAGCTGCTGTGAGGACTTTTGAAAGAATGACTCTAGCTAGCCCATCTCGGCTGTAGTCTAGGCTGGAAACAGTGAGCTTCAGCAGGTGATCTTGGTTTTTCAAGGAACAAAGATTAAGAAGACTAAAAAAGAAAGAGTACTTATTATAAATTACTGTGTTGATTTATTAATTCAATAAACTTTTCTCTAGTTTAATTGAAATATGACTGACAAATAGAAAATTATGCATATTCAAAGCAGACAACCTGATTAGATACACAGTTACCCATCAGCTGATACATTCATTAAAGAACCCATTAGCACAGATGATTAAAATTTTAGGAGATGGTCATGTGAAAACAGTTCAACATACATTTTGTTTTGCTTATCAAGACAGGGTTTCTCTGTGTAACAGTCCTGGCTGTCCTGGAACTCACTCTGTAGACCAGGCTGGCCTCGAACTCACTGAAATCCACCTGCCTCCCAAGTGCTGGGATTAAAGGTGTGCGCCACTACCACCTGGCACAACATACATCTTTTTAAATCCTATATAAATAAATATCTCTGAGAAAAAGCATTTACCAAACACACGCACACAGACTAAAAAGCATATTGTATATCTGGACTCATTAAAACTAAAGTTTAGACTTACATTGCAACAAAATTAGAGAATGCTCACCACTGAAAGACGCTGCATTTCTCCAACATTTTGACTCCATGAGGATGACAAGAGAGTGTCCCGATGAACAGGAAGTAGTGTTGACTAAGGGTGGTCAGCAAGCCATTATTCTGAAGGCTTCTTTCAGGTTTCATCCCAGATGAAGCATTGAGCCACTGAACAATATCTTTCACGAGATCTTCTAAGTACCCCTGCCCATCCTGTAATTAGAAAGTCATCTCTAATAGCCATGAAAATCTTAGTGATGTTAATTAAGTCACTGGTAACATGATCACTGAGTTTGTGGAGTTTGATCCCTTTGAATTAAAAATAAAAGTTATCTGGAGATCCTCTTCATTTTCCATTTCTCCATCTTATCTGAAACCAGGCCATCTAGAGGGTGGGTAATTCCCTAAGGCTTCCTAACTAGGTAGGACTACGTCAGGATTCAAATACAGGGCTAAGCTTATATTTCAAATAGAGCTTATACCAACTAGGGAAAAAAAAGTACACCAGAAGGGCATATGTGTTAGCATACACTTTAATTCCAGCACTTTAGGCAGACAGATTGCTGAGTTTGAGGCCAATGTGGCCTACATAGTGAATTCCAGGTAAACCAGAGAGAGCTACATACTCTGACTTGTCTTTAAAAAATGAGGGTTGCGGGGGGGAGGGGGAGAGAAAGGAAAGAGAAAAAGAACGTGTGTATTTAAGGGTGGTAGTAGAGGAGAAAAAAGGTAGATTCAACAAAAAATATTTTCTGTCAAAGTCTCTAGAAGACTTACCTCTTCAGACTCAAGAAGAAACTCTGTAAACTGACAGCCGACAACTGTGAGCTGCTTGGACTTGGCAAAGTCTAGATCCAGACTGGCATACAGCTTACTGCTGGGCTTGTAAAAATAAAGAAGTCTGCGCACGAACCTAAAATCAAGATGAAATTAGCAGCAAAGTAGGAAACCACAATTATTAAAGAATCTTGAGCACAGTTTAGGAAACTTACTAAGCACCTTGGTACATTTCACATTTAAAAAAGAAATCATTGGGAAACATGTCGGTTGAACAGGAAGTTTCCAGTGAGACCTGGTAGGGATAGTGCAGTCCTGACCAGGCATGGGCTACATTAAAACCCTCAGCACTCTGGAGTTAAGGGTAGAAAGAGAGTAGCTGAAAGCTGCCAGGACAGGCCACATAGTGGGTTTCAGGTTAGCCTCGGCTACATAGCAAGATCATGCCTCAAAAAGCCAAAAGAACAAAACTAAAAACAACCACCACATCCCCAACAACAAAACTGAGATAACACATCTAGACTGGAACGCTGGAGAGATACAAGGAGCCTCTTACAGACACCAACTTAACTGAATTTATGAATATATTCCAACAACTTTCAATACTGTGATCACTTAATATAGTTCGCCTTAAGTTCACGCACTACAGTGTAGCCTGAAGAAGCAGCTATATGCACAGGAGTTACAAAACAAATTTATTATGATTTTATTGTTTTATTCTTAAAGAATATCAAGAGTACCATTCTTCTTCATGTCACTGTAACTTGCCTATTCTATATATTTCTCAAAACCTGATATAAACATTAAGTCACATACCATTAAATATGAATACAATATAAGAAATGCTAACAATATGGACTTCTCTAGATAAAGTAAGGCCTTTTTATCCAAGGAGATTGGTAACAGTGTCTGTTTATAGTCATGCATGAGTAAAAGCACACAGGTGCAGTAGAGAGCAGCTTCATGTGTCATGAAGTCCACATGCTTTACAGTGTAGCAGCTTCATATGCTATGTCATTAAGTAAGCATGCTTTACAGTGTAGCAGCTTCATATGCTATGTCATAAAGTTAGCATGCTTTACAGTGTAGTAGCTTCACATGCCGTGAGTGCCACGACATCAGCATGCTTTACAATGTAGCAGCTTCACATGCTGCATGTGCTATGACATCAGCACGCTTTACAGTGTAGATAAGCAGCGTTAGGAAGAGACAGCTCTCAGAAGATGACTTGTGTGCAAGCACAAGTGTTCCAATAAAAATGGATGCCATTTCTTAATGTTGTCCTCATGTCAGGGTTAGAACCATGACCTAGATAATACTACCCCAGAGTAAGTAACTTATCATAAAAATCAAAACTGGAAGAATATAAATTCCAAGAAAATTAGCTAGTGCATTCTGATTACAAGACAGCACATAAAATGGATGCATCTTTTAAAAATATCAATGATTACTTTTAGCATGCATTAACCATAATATAAATTTAAGTTCTTTAAATTTAAATGCACAATAGTTTTTTACATACCTGTGCAACTGTTCATCTTTATAGTTTCTTAGATTTACATTTGGCCACTAGAAAAACATGGTATCTTACATTAGAAATGTATATTTGATAATTCCTAAGCATATAACTATAATAAATTATAGTAATAGAATGAAAAAAGTTTAGCAATCTCCACAAAGTACCTTAAGAATGGTCCCAATGAGATTCCAATTCCATTCAAGATTTTCTTTATGTTGAAGGACTTGGCTATCCCTAAGGTTTATTAAAAGAGCTTCCTCTGTATCCTAAAATTACCAGACAGTAAGAAGGTCAATTAAACAATCTATGCTCACATCAGAAAACTAATTTCTAATATTAAAAATGAAGGGGGGTATCATCAATGATCTTCAAAAATAATTTTCAAAAAGCTAATAAAAATTCTTAAAAACTAGGGCAGGTAGAAGTTTCAGTTAATAAAGCGCTTGTCTTGCAAGCAAGAGGACCTGAAGTTCAATCAGTAGAACGTACACATGCTTAGACTAGTGACACATCACTGCACTATGGAAGAAGATACAAGGGGAATCTGTATCTGCTGGCCAGCCCAGCCTCCTAGCCTACACAGTGAGTTTTTGGTTAATGAGAGACCCTGTCTCAAAAACAAACAAATAACTCAAGGTACATGGTGTCTTGAAAAACAGCACACTGTTGTCCTCCGGCCTCACACAGACATCTGCAACACACACTCTACCCTCACATAGACTAAACCTAGCTCCAGGGTCCCTCTTCAAGGTAAAACTAGTAATTTCAAAACCCATTGCTTGAATGAAATTGAAAACTCAAACATGTATAAGTACACTACAATCCAGTTGTTGAGAATTAGGAAACTAAAGTAACATTCATGTCAGTACCTTAAGAACAAATATATCTTTCTGAACTCGAAGATATTGATCCCGTTTCTGGTGTGTTGCGATTGCTTTCTGAATGATGTGATCTAAATGAAGGCTATAAGGCTTAGGTCCTCGCTTCTTCATTTCATGGAAGCGTTTTAAACAGTTCAGGGCTGCACTGGCTCGACTAATGAGGAAAGAAAAATCAATATTGTAGCAAGGCTAGCATACTTTTAAAGTAATGGCTGCTAAGTTATTTAAACTTATATAAATTCAAGGATAGTGATTACTAAGCAAACTGAAACATTTACTGAAGTATGGGAGCATAACAACAGATCAACACTGCTGATTCACATAAAGAAAAACCCATTTTGGGTTCAAACTTTCACTTACTAAAAATTTTTCCTTCTAAGGTGGTAGGCCCATTTTGTGTATTGGTTTTTAAGAATTCCTTATGCAGTATTGGTGAGATGATTCAATGAACAAGGAAGGCATTTGCTTTACAAGCATTAGGGTACCTAACTTTGGAACCCTAGTACCCACAAAAAGGATTGCATTGCAGTATGCACCTGTAACCTCAGAGTCTGAGGTGAGGACAAACAGATCCCAGGTCCTAAGAAACAGTGGCTACTTAGCCAGCCTAGCCAGAGGGTGAGCTCCTAGTTCCATGAGAGAGAGCCTGTCTTATCAACTATGGTGGGGAATAAGACAGGGAAACACCTCGCTTCTACATACATATCAAGTGTACCACCACCACCCCAAAACACATACTCACAGGCAGTTACAGAAAGTCAAGAACCCAGCTTTCTTATTCACGTTTTAAAGCTTTGTTTTTCACAAGTGTTCTACTTGGAACTGATTTTTTATTTACATGAAGTTACAATAAAACTTCATTGTCCATTAATATAATTAATGATCCTAGCAGCAACTGAATTGTTTCATCTCTATCTTTGGCACTGACTGATAACCATAATTAGAATCCTTTAAAGTTAGTTAATTCTTTGTTATATGTAAAAGAAAGTTTTGAAGAATTTGGCAGCAACCAAGTCTCAACCTTAGAACTTTTGGTAAGTAGAGTCTAAAACTTTTAGGATGCAGTCAGATTGGCAAATACTTAATCTGTTGGGGTAAAGAGAATTTAGGGAGCTAAAAAAAAAATTAATAAAATTAAAACTTAGGAGTACTACTATTACTGTTATTTTAAGCATATTTTTTATTGCCAATTTATTGGCAAAATTAAAGCAAATAATTGATATTTATTGATAGGCCCATTTATAAACATCTGTTTTACGAAAGCTAATTAAACTTTTGAAGAATATGTAATTTAAAAAAAAAGTTCAGAGTTCCAGAGAGCTAGTGAACTGCATTTTATTTACATTACCAGGGGAAAATGTGCTTGACATATACTAACTTTTTCCAGATCATAAAAACAAATTAAAACAACAACAACAACAAAAACCCTCACAAGTCATACAGTAAAGCCTGCATCTTTGTTCAGAAACATGGAAGGAAATAGGTCAATTTATCATTTACTAACCCTCTGTAGTTTCAAATAAAATTATTAAATATTTTGAGAATTGTAGCTTTCTTTCCTTGAGGTTTTCAAAGGTAATTTCCAAGCACAAGCTTTCCATACTGCTTGTTTTCTCTCCGTGTTTAAAGAGAAGATTATCTAGGAAGATATTAAATATATTAAGCATACTTTGCTAAGGCTCTAATACTTACAGTCTCTTTTCCTTGGGAATATCAAAGGATGCAGCCATATTCATAAGGGTTGGCAAGCAGTGCAAATGATGGCTATGTGAATGAGGAAGAATTGTGTTTGCCTATATGAGATTTTAGAAACAAATACAGTTACTTACAGACATATTATAATATGTAAGATTAGTAAAACTCACGGCTTTTCATGAAATTAACTTATTTTTCACCCACACATACTTAGAATTTTTAATCCCATCCAATTCCATTAAGAATAATAGGTTGGAGCCAGTGAGATGGCTTCACAGGACAGAATATTTGCCAAGAAATATGAGGACCTGAGTTTGATCCTAGGACCCACGTGGTAGAAAGGGCGAACCAACTCCTCCAAAGCTGTACTCTGACCCACAATGTACCATAGCACAATTGCATGCACACATGTGTCTCACACACACACACACACACACACACACACACACACACACAATTTAAAATATTTTTAAAACAATGAGAATTTTAAATGACCTAAAGAATTATGTAGCAAAGCACCATATTTGAGAAAAGTACAGAAGCGGTATCAACCTTCACAGAACATGCTGATCCTATATAGCAACAATCTTTAAACAGAAACATTATCTCCTGGTGCCAGGCAAAATTCCACTATCCAACCAGTTTCCTACCAATAAGTACATTTATGAAATGTAATGAGAAGACAAGATAAAAATAGTAAATGTAACTAATATTGTTATCCTTCAGACTGAGCACCTTTTATATTTCATGAGAATCACAGAATTCTTGCTTTCTTCAGTTAGGATGCCTTTCTGAATGCAATCAAGATTTACAGGATCAAAATACCAACATTAAAAGAGGTTAAAGAAAAAAAAATCAACATTCAGTACTTGTTACATTTACAAAACCAGTTAATATAGATATAGAACAAGGGCTTTGGTATCAAGGGCTTTGGTAAAAGGAAAATGTACTGTCTGAGCTATCATAAAGTAATGCCATCCAATTAACCAGTTTTATCATTTAAAATCCTACACATTTTAACCACATAACCAGAGGTCATGATACTTACCATATGCAAGAGCTCTCCTAAAAGGATGGTTGCTCTAACTGAGATGTGGTCATCACTGTTCGTTATCACTTCAACCAAGCCCTATGGCGGCAAGAAGAAAGCATCACTGCTGTACAATGGTGCATATAGACACATTTCTGCATCAGATCTGTTTCTCACTCTAAAGAATTTTGTTAACGGATAGAATAAAGGTTTCTAAACATTACCTCTAAAAGTCCATTACGAATAAATGCAGAAAGTATCAGTGCCAAATAATTGTCCATGAGGTCTGGTCTAGAAATAAAAGCACATAAAAAAAATTTACATGTTCTACATAACATAAAAACAGTAATGGTAATAAATGAATCATTTTTATATCTAGATTCTACCTGGATCTAGCACGATGGGGAAGAATAGTTTTTGCCTCAGCTGCCACAAAGCCATCTGAAAGCCTCCAACTGTCCTGGAACCTTCCTGGATCTAAAAGAGTTAAAATAGGTAGTTACCAGATTAGATAACAGTGAATCAGATGAATGATGTACTATCAGTTATCCAGGCTACAGAAAACTTCAAAGGGGTTTTAAAAACAATCTGCTTGTGGAGTGGTACAGACTGTCATGACTGGCAAAGGGGTGGTTACTTGGGCCTGTTATGTGGACACTTCTATAATGTCAGTGCTTGCCAAGTAGTGTGCGTGCCTGTGACAGTGGCATATGGGAGTGGAGACGGGCAGATCTGGAGAGTTCAAGGGCCAGCCAGACTAGCTGAAACAATCAGGCCCTGGGTCAGTGAGACTCTACCTCCAAACAATAAGGGAGTGACAGAGGAAGAAGCCTGATGGTCTGTTCTCCTCCCCATATGGAGTGAGCACACCTGCACACTCACATGCAACACACACGGCATAGCAGCTATAACTTTATGAATCAGATAATGTCTAACTTCCAGAAAGAAGAGAAAGTGATGTTCAAATTAGTATTTCACCATTTTGTCATTTGTTTCCATCAAGTCATTTAAAAGTTCCCATAAGCAACAGATCCCAGTGCAGGTGTTAGTACTCACCTACACTGAGCAGGGCTTCTATGAACTCATCTGTCACAACAGGTAGAGGGAGACGAAATATATCATAGAGCACTTCAAGCAGACCTCGCTAGAAGAGCAAATACAGTTCACTTATTTCTACAAAAGTTTTTAATAACTTTTAAAAGATCATGTTCAAAGAACGACAAAATTAATAAAAACATACCTATCACATTCTATCAAGATTATATTAGGGAAGGGATAATTACTAAATATTTAATATGTTATTCAATTTTTTTTCCAAAAAAGTGTTTCCTTATCACCACTGTGCAAATCTGAAAACAGATTTCAATTCTTTCTATGCACAGGGATGGAAGTCAGTTGATGAGCAGAGGTGTGCTCAGTGGCCAACTACTTGCCTACAATGTCCCAAGGTTTGATTCCCAACACCTCAAAAAGGGTCAACAACTTGGCTCCTTTTGTTCCTTGCTCAGAGATGTTTTCATTTATAAGCACACCCTCCCACTTCCATGGTCTAGTGCATTTTATTTCACATTTTAAGCAAGAAATGCCTAGCCAAGGTTTTCTCACAAGCTTGTTCAGCTACAGGTATGGTTCATTTAAAGAAAAACAACTAAGAGATAAAACAGAGAAACAAAACTAAAACAAAAACATTTAAGGGAAAAGAGAACATAGGAGTTAATGTATTTTTTTCCTTCCATATTCAATTTGTTTTTAGCTACTTACTATGAAGGTCTTAATTATAACCATTTAGGAAAATATCTAATAAATCAAGACATAAATAACTTAGTTTTAGTGACAATCACCATCTTGGAAATAAAAACATGGTAACAATGGTATTAAAAATATATAAATTATAAAGCATGACCACATAAATATACATCTACTTTTTGTTATATATATTTCTAGGTTTGATTCTTTTAAAATAAAAATGTTCTTCTGTTTCACTTGCATTGTTTTAATAATTTTAACTCAAGTTTTAATAGAACTGTCACTCCCAACAGTATTTTAAATGATCCATATATTACTATTACGTAGTCATGTGCTGCACAACGCTCTAAACTAAAAATTACCAGCTTGAGGTGAGTGCAGATGACTATAGAAACCAGTGGCATTAGACTTTAGTGGAACTGCAATTACAGGTAGCTATGACAGGTTTGCTGGAAGCCCAGCCTGAATTTTCCCCAAGAGCAGGACACAGTTCACTCTTAATAAGGAGCCCTCTCTTCAGTTGCTAATGTAACTTTTAAGAGTCCAGGCATGTAAGAATTACAATAACTGTTACTTACCCTTATTTCCATATTTGGTATGCAAAGTACTCCAATTAGGGACTGGATCCCAGAGTTCCCAGGTTTACATAAATTAATAATACCTAAGGAGGATAAAAGTTAAAAAAAATAAGAAAGAAATTCTACAATAATATATCATGATATAAAATCTGTGATTATCTTCCAAGTTAAATTATACTACTTGGCTATTATAATTGATATCATCTAACTAAAGGATACCAAGTATTCTCTGAGAATTCCCACCGATTGGAAATTGTCATTAAGTCCATCACCTAAATTCCTCATCAATTTCTATTTCATATCTAGAAACTGCTGAACACCAAGGTATATACACGAATAACTGTCTGGAAGTAAGAACACGAGAAAGAAAAACAACAGTATTTTCCCTATCAAATACTCCTCACACTACAGGAAAAAAAATATGACATTTGTCAAATATATTTCTAAAATCAGTTGACTGCATATATGAGGATAAGTAACATACTCTAAATAAGATTCACGGATCAAAGAGTTTAAGTTGCAGAATTTTGAACATACTAAAATTTTATGTCACAAAAGATATGTAAATAGGTGATAAGCTGTTGGGATCATTTGGAGTCCTGGCCTCCAGCTGCTCTTCCCTGCTAGAGATCTTTACTTCTGATTTGAGTTACTGAAAGCTGTGCTTCACGAGCACGTGTTGCCTTGAGGATCAGAGGATAAGGTTTTCACCTGTTGGCCCACCTGACTGTTGGGTATATAAGCCTCCATGGTGCTACTGAATAAGGGGCTTCTTACCAGTGACTAGAGGTCCATGCCTCTGTCTCTCTGTCTGTGTGTCTTTGTGTGTTTCAATCTCCAGCCCCTTGCCCGAAGCTCACGAACTGTATGGAGCGCATAGAGCGCAGACAGGCGTTGTGTGTTGCAATAAGCAAGCATAAAATGCTCGGTATCATTAATTTTCATGAAATGCAAATTTTATCAGAGAGACCACTACACTAAAATAGTTAACATTGGAGACTACAACAGCAAACCCTGAAAAGGATGCAGAGCAACTGAACTCACACAGGCTGATGACAGTGCACAACAGAACATTTGTACTGAGCAGCTAACCATGAGTGTGCATGTGCACCTTTTCCAGGACTTAAGAATGCTGGCATCTGCAAGCTTCTTCACAGTACATCACAGAAACTTAGATGGAATGATGGAGACACACAGGGACAGACAGACACGCAGATAGTGGAGACAGATACAAAATCTACAGAGTAGGAATACATGCTAACCACAGCAGTTTTCAAAATTCTTCCAAATGTTTTGTATTAAAATGTTAGGGTAGTCACACAGGACTCTGAAGCTCTCCGTCACCACTACAATGGCCAAGTAACCATTAACAAAAATCCTTAGAACCAGATATGTTTCAAATTCTAATTTTTTTATTTCAAACTTCAGAATACCTGCCCGTGTGTCATGGGATAACTCAGGTATGGACCCAACATAAAGTCATTTATGCTTCATATAGACTTTATATACATATCCTGAAGACAAATGTTCTTGTGTTAACTGTAACTAATCACATACGGTCACATGTAAAATTTTCTATTTATGTCACCACTCAAAAAAAAAAATCTCAGATATTGAAGCAATTTGGATTTCATATTAAGGGTGTTTGATTTGTATGTCTGTATGCAGGAGGACCTAAGCTGTGTCTGTTAGAAGAGGACCTGGGGGCTAGGATGCACTGCTCTATACTTTCAGCCTTGAGGGACCTCAATGAGCACATGCCAGAAACCCAGTCCCCAAATGCACATTGATGATTGGGGATTAGATGAGGTCATCGTAACAAATCCCCAAACTAACTCTATGAGAGCAAAGTTTGGAGCTTGCAGCCTGTCATTTTCACCACATGATGTTAATGCCACGGTCTTGAACATTTCAGCTTCCAGACGTAAAAACTACATGAATCTTAATTTTAAAATAAATCACATACTTGTTAGCATTTAGTTTTGGAAATAAAAAATAAATTAGAATAAGTATGAAAAAGACTACATTTACTCTTAGCTTCACAAACAACCTTTCAGCTGTACATGAAGGTAAGCACAACAGATAAGGCAAGGTTCTCACTGACGTACTAAGATGGCAGAAGCACACTGGACACACTAGCTAAAGCCCAGTGGCTAGGATAAACATTTGTACAGAAAAGATATTTGTAAGGTAGGGTTACTTAAGTACACAGCAGTATTTAAGTAAGTTTCTTTGTTCTGCTTATGCTAACGTTCCTTTACAAGCTCTCTTTGCAGGAATACTGTGAACTTAGGAAGGTAATCATTGCCAGAAAATAAGTCAATGGCCATATTACTTTATGAAAAATTTATTTTTTATTTCAGAGAATGAGGAAACATGTATAAACCCTCTATTAAAGAACTCTGGTGAGCTGGTTATGAGGCTCAGGAATAGAGCTCTTGCTTATCAGGCACAAAGCCCTGGGTTCAAAACAAGTAACAACAATGTTTGAGACTCCTAACACCCTGCCTAACATAGCTACTACTTATGGTATTACTGTACAACTTAAAGTAAGAAGCTTCAGCAATACTGTTTCGTCTTTTACTTTGGGAATCTTTTTCAGAAATGTAGATCATGCTGGATTTTTCTTAAAATGTCCAGGTAATCAATAGCACAGTCTTACAAGTATAATGAATGTGTATATACAGAATGGAATATCCTACTTATTATCAACTTTTTTCATTGTGTTTTAATCATTTTTGTGTAAATCTCCTTGGTTATAATACCATAAATGTAAAACTATATTTGTATGTAAATTAGATGCTACAAAAATTAAACATTTGAAAAACCAAGTAAGGTCTATTCTTTGACTTCACTGAACAACATACAGAACCTACCTGCCCATGAGCGGAATGTCGCAATGATTCCCATTTTACTGGCTAGAAATCGTGCTTCTCTGTCTTCTCTGTTGGAGGGTGGGGATGGGGAATTAGTAAAGACACAAGAGAAAACAGGAGGTGAGTTTCATTAAAGTATTTATGTTTGAAATCAAAACAAGATGTTTAGAAAAAGACCAGATTACTCTACAATTAGTCAACTATTAGTATAAATTGATCTTCAATTTTAAATTGACAATATAAGCCAGGTGTAGCCACACACACATGTGATCTCAGAGCTCAGGAGACAGACAGGAGAACTGCTGTAGGTTCAAGGTCAGACTGGGCTACATAGCAGTTTCCTGGCTAGTCAAAGATAACACAGAAAGGCACAAATAAATTAATGAATAAAAATAAAATCTACACCATGATTTATAACTAAGTTACAAATCTTGATCCTTCTGAAAAGTGCTCTTAGCTGGGCTTCAACTGAGCACTAGAGCACAGCCAGCTGAAAGAGCATCTGTGCAGCAAGGATGCTCCGGAAGCAAGAGCCCACGCCCACCACAGAAGCTTGTCAACATGCATTCTCTTCAGCTTTTCTACACAGCAGGCTCAGTAATCTGCAGTCATCAAACAATTACTAAATCAAAGGAATCCAGTGCTGTATCAATTTGGAGATCACGAATTAACATTTAAATTTCTCAAAGCCTTCCTTTGATGTATACTATGTAAGCCCTGAGATAGGACATTCATGTATACTCCCACTCCCTAGCTCTGTACACTATCAGTGTAAACACAGCACTTAATATAAGCACACAGACACCACATGCCCTAGCAGAAACTCATGGTACTTACTTGAGCTGTCCTTCAGCTGTATCTGGACTGTGTCTGTAGTGGAAATCAGTATAGGGTGCTAAAATTCGCTAATTAGAAAAGGAAATAAAAACAGAAGCAATTTTTATTATAAAAGGCATTCTATAACACAAAATTAATTTCATTCTCCTGTATCTTTAAGAGGATTAGCTGTTTCAGTTATTTAATCTTCAAATTCATTTAAAAAAATGTAGCATGATTTTAGATACACTAACTGAATTTTTAATTCATAAATTAAGGAATAATGCACATCTATAAAACAAAGCAGACACAGGCAAAAATGTGTTTCTGGGCTGGGTTGGCAGTCATCTTCCTTCAGCACCCAATATGATTACCAAATGCACCCATTTCCATTGACTCTGCTGAGAAACCAAGTGTCAAAGGTTCTTTTGAAGCCACGTGTCTTTTGTTGGTTTCTTCTTCTCAAGTTGCTCTTGAGTTTATGAAATCTGGATTTAGCAGTCTTATGATGGAATGTCTAACAACTTATTTTCTTTTACATTCTATTTGCAAAATGTAGTTAAATCTAGAAGCTAAATTTTAGTCATTGTTTCTGTGGATCCTTGCTTCTGCCAATCTTCTCTCTCCTTCCTAAGGACTGAACTGTTGTGTTGATGGGATGTGTCCCGGGTGCGCTTACCCTCACTGTGATTTACTCTGGTTATTTATTGACTGTTTTTCAGTTTCCTATTGACATCTCCTTGTCCACAATAAAATTGTAATTTCATAGAATCCTGACTTCTAGATCTAATTTTCACACTGGAAATTCCATTTGACTCATTCTGTATGTCTAATTATAGGACAAAATTTATCATATTTTCACTTACAATTGTTTTCCAGAACAAATTAACTATGGTTTACTTAAACTCTTTTCTATTTGGATTATGCCTAAGCAAGTTCTAAGAATTTTTTTTGAGTTTTCAGTAATGTGATGACGTCTTTTTGCATGAATAGAAATCATGTATGTGTGTGAACTGTCTGTGCAAGCACACATGCTTTTCCACCGTATTTTCTGATGTAGCCTCCCACTAAACGTAGAGATCATTGTTTATGCTAGTCCATAAGGTACTGTGCCCCCGGGGCCCATCTGTCTGTCTCTGTCACATTTCACCATATCCAGTTGTTCATGTGGGTGCTGGAGATGCCAACTTGGGTCCCTGTGCTTGTACCAAGCACTTCATACATTGAGCCAGCCAGCCCATGACTAGACAACTCTGACTGAATGTTCACAGTCATTTATAAAAGATCTACCTGATGTTATCTCCCACTAGAGGTGGTTGATCTTTTCTTCTATGCGGATAAATGAAAGCAGCTAATCATTCTAATCCAAGGCAGTTATATTGCAATTCCAGTAACACTAGGTCTACCTGTTTGTTCTGACATCCTAGTATGTTCTGCCAGTGCTTTCAATAGAACATGGGTATTTTTATTTACTCCTTAGCAATGAGAATGGGGTTTTAAAAGATTCCTTTCTATTATTTTTCACTATGTGTGTGTGTTTGTGAGTGCATGTGCATGAGTGCAGGTGTCTGCAGAGGCCAAGGAGGCAGGTCTCAAAAGAGTTGTTTACTGACACTCAAACTGGACCCCGGAAGAGCAGATGGCTTTAACCATGGAACCACCTTTTCAGTCCCAAGAATTGGATGATGATGATGATGATGATGATGATTCTTCTTCTTCCTCTTCCTCTTCTTCCTCTTCCTCTTCTTCTTCTTCTTCTTCTTCTTCTTCTTCTTCTTCTTCTTCTTCTTCAAGACAGGGTCTCATCATGTAGCCTTGGTTAATCTGGAATTCACTATGTAGAACAGGGTGGTCTAGAACTCAGAAAAATATGCTTGCCTCTGTCTCCCAAGTACTGGGATTAAAGGCACACACCATCCCAAGAATGATAGATATTTTTAAGACAATATTTTGCATGTTAAATTGAGACCTTTATTCCATAACTTTGAGAATCTGATAAAAGTCAAGAACAGATTAGTTACAAATTATCCACTTTGTTACTTTAGCACTACACACCCACCAGAAGCTCTTGATTTTTCTGATCTCAAGTAGAGCATATGTGAATTTCCCCTTCAAATATACCCTGAATAGGAAACTGCCCAGGAAAAAGTAAACACTTACACGATAACTTGTATAAATTCACTAGAAATGAATGCCAGGGTAAACTAAAAACTGAGACATATAGAACTTTAAGTGAGCCACTCATCTATTTTTAACAGGAGGAAGATGATGTCTGGTAGCAGAGACAAGGGTACTAACGGCAGTTCTTTATAGAAAAGAAAAGGCATTGATTTAAAATGAAAACAAAATGATATGATGAATAAAAAGATTACATTCTCCTAACTGACTCAATGATAAAGACACAGCGATGAAGAGAGAGGACAGTGATAGACAGCCAAGAAAGTCGGCACTTATTACACAGGAAGAACTATGCAACACATTTATGTACAGCGGAAACAAGAGGAAATGCATATAGCTAAATGTAAACTTGGATGGATGAAAAGTACTACAGTTATTATTGTTAAGATTTGTTATTTAGAACACTGAAATTTCAAAATATTTTTTAACTCTGAAAACCATGACCTTCATTTTACCTATGAAAAATAAGTTGATGTCTTCGTAGTATGATTGATCATCTTTTGGGTATATGCCCAAGAGTAGTATTGCTCGATCTTGAGGTAGGTTGATTCCCAATTTTCTAAGAAACAGTCATACTGATATCCAAAGGTTGTACAAGTTTGCATTCCCACCAGCAATGGATGAGTGTTCCCCTTACTCTATATCCTCTCCAACATAACCTATCATTGGTGCTTTTGATCTTAGCCATTCTGACAGGAGTAAGATGGTATCTCAGAATTGTTTTGATTTAATTTCCCTGATGGTTAAGGATGTTGAACATTTTCTTAAGTGTCTTTCAGCCATTTGAGATTCTTCTGTTGAGAATTCTGTTTATTTCTGTATCCCATTTTTTAATTACTTGGGTTATTTGGAATTTTGATGTCTAATATCTTGAGTTCTTTATATATTTTGAAGATCAGTCCTTTGTCTGATGTGGGGTTGGTGAAGATCTTTTCCCATTCAGTAGGCTGCCTTTTTATCTTACTGACTTTGTCCTTTGCCTTACAGAAGCTTCTCAGTTTCAGGAGTTCCCATTTATTTATTGTTGCTCTCAGTGTCTGTGCTACCGGGGTTATATTTAGGAAATGGTCTCCTGTGCCCATGCATTGAGGGCTACTTCCCACTTTCTCTTAAATCAGGTTCAGCGTAGTCAGGTTTATATTGAGGTCCTTAATCCATTTGGACTTGAGTTTTGTGCATGGGGATAGATATAGATCTATTTTCATTCTACATGTTGACATCCAGTTAGGCCAGCACCATTTGTTGAAGATGTTTTCTTTTTTCCATTGTATAATTTTAGCTTCTGTGTCAAAAATCAGGTGTTCATTGGTGTGTGGACTAATATCTGGGTCTTCGATTCGATTCCAGTGGTCAATTTCTCTGTTTTTAAGCCAATACCAAGCTGTTTTCATTACTTGTAGCTCTGTAATAAAGCTTCATGTCAGGGATGGTTATGCCTTCGGAAGTTCCTTTATTGTACAGAATTTTTTGGCTATTCTGGGTTTTTTGTTTTTCCATATGAAGTTGAGTATTGTTCTTTCAAGGTCTGTGAAGAATTGTGTTGGGATTTTGATGGGGATTGTATTGAATCTACAGATTGCTTTTGGTAGGATTGCCATTTTTATTATGTTGATCCTACCTATCCAAGAGAATGGGAGATCTTTCCATTTTCTGGTATCTTCTTCCATTTCTTTCTTCAAAGGCCAAAGTTCTTGTCAAATAGATCTTTCACTTTGGTTAGTGTTACCAGAAGACATTTCATGTTATTTGTGGCTATTGTGAAAGGTGGTTTTTCTCTGATTTCTTTCTCAGCTTATCATTTGTACATAGGAGGGTTACTGATTTTTTTTTGAGTTGATCTTACTGAAGGTATTTATCAGTTGTAAGAGTTCTCTGGTAGAGTTTTTGGGGTCATTTATATATATTATCATATCATCTGCAAATAATGAAAGTCTGACTTTTTCCCTTTCTAATTTGAATCCTGTGGATCACCTTTTGTTGTATTATTGCTATACCCAGAATGTCAAGAACTATGTTGAAGAGATATGGAGAGAATGGACAGCCTTGTTCAACTATGCTCATAGCAGCATTATTTGTAATAGCCAGAACCTGGAAACAACCTAGATGCCCCTCAACTAAAGAATGGATAAAGAAAATGTGGCACACTTACATGTTAGAGTACTCTCAGCAATAAAAAACAATGACATCTTGAATTTTGCATGCAAATGGATGGAACTAGAAAACACCATCCTGAGTGATGTAACCCAGACTCAAAAAGATGGTATGTACTCACTCATAAGTGGATACTAGCTATAAACAAAAGATATTGAGCCTATAGTTCATGAATCTAGAGAAGCTAAGTAACAAGGTAAACCCTAAGAAAAACATATGAAGAACCACCTGGAAAGTCGAAATAGACAAGACCACCTGACAAAATCCGGAACATGATGGGGGGGGAGAAGAAGATTGGATAGAAGGGGAAAAGGAGAGAAGGGGAGGGGTGAGGAGAACTTGAGGGAACAGGACAGTCGAGATGGAGTAAGGACAGAGATGAGAGCAAGAAAAGAGACCTTGATTGAGGGAGCCATTATGGGGTTAGCAAAGAAACCTGGCTCTAGAGAAATTTCCAGTAATCCACAAGGATGACCCCAGCTAAGACCCTAAGCAATAGAGGAGAGGGGGCCCGAACTGCCCTTGCCCTGTAGTCAGACTGATGAATATCTTAAATATCACTACAGAACCTTCATCCAGCAACTGATGGAAACAGAGGCAGAGACCTAGTGGAGCACTGGAGTGTGCTCCCAAAGTCCAGCTGAAGAGTGGGAGGAGTGAGAATATGAGCAAAGAGGTCCAGACCATGGTGGAGACATGCACTGGAACAATCTACCTGAGCTAATGGAAGCTCACCAACTCCAGCCTGATAAGGAACAAGCATAGGACCAAACTAGTCCCTCTGAATGTGGTTGACGGTTGCATGGCTGGGGCAAACTGAGGAACCATTGGCAGTGGCACCAGGATTTATCCCTACTGTTTGTACTGGCTTTTTGGGAACCTATTCTCTTTGTATGGATACCTTGCTCAGCCTAGGTATAGTAGGGTGGGCCCCAAAGCAATGTGCCTTACCCTCTCTGAGGAGTGGATGGGGGACGGGGAGTAAGTGGAGGAAATGGGAGGAGGCGAAGGAGTGGGAACTTGGATTTGTATGTATAATGAAAAAAGATAGTTCAATTTAAAAAAAAGAAAAATTTAAGTCAAGAGAAACTAAATAACTTGCCTAAAGCCACAAATTTAGCAATATCATACGATAAATTCATACCCAATATAGTATGTTCTCGAGGGAATTATATTCCCATCACCTAATAGAACCTGTACAGTCTAAAGTCGATCCTCTCAGGCTTTGTGCCACTGCGGTGACATCTTATTAAGGGAAAAAAATGTTTATGGCTGTAAGCATAAAATATAAGAATTTATTTAAAAATATACCATGGTCTTCGCAGGTTATTTTCATTTACATAAAGGTTTGCTAGTTTGCTTTATAATGTATAGAATTAAAAAGAGCCTGTGCTACTACCTTCTTGGAGTCATCTCCTCTCTTTAAAGAAAAACATCTTCAATTTTTAATAGTAATTATTCAACTTGATAAAAATTAAAGCTAAGTATTCTATGAAAGATCAGTAATACCCATTGGCATAGGACTCCAATGAATAATACATTTAAAAATCACTAAGAAACTATTATGTTTATTACATTTGTTAGTAATGATAGTCTGATGAAGTTTTAGCATCTGTAACGTCCTAATGGCAAGAATGTTGGTGCTGACTACAGTCCAGCTACATGGCAGGCTGAGGGGGGAGTCTACGATCTGGAGACCATCCCAGGGATCATAGTAAGACCAGATCACATGAAAGAGAGAGGTGGGGAAGGGGAGAGGAAACATCCTAATAAAATTAGAACTACAACATTTTAAGGCTCCTTCCCTAAAATGGTAAGGATAATTAGAAAATAGTAAGCATTCTAAATCTCATTTAAATTCTTGACTTAAATTTATTTTGGATGCTATCTTCAACAAGCAATAATGTACTACATTCAAAACCAACTCTGAAGATCTAACTTGTGATAGCTGCTCTGTCCAGTATCGTCTCACTAGCAGCCCTGGTTGGCCTCCAACTCCCATTTCTCCTACTCTGCCTCATGAATGCTAGGATTATAGTCAGGTGCTGCCATCCTCAGTTAATAACACCTTATCATAAGAAGTATATAGTAACCTCGGTAGTTTAGATATAAAAATTCCACCTGAATTAGTAAAATATTTTATATATGACGTATTTTTTAAAGGTACATTCATGTTTTAAAAAGATACATTCATTACAGATAGTGCCAAAGTGGTCTTTTTTTCCCTTTTGTATTTTTAATTTAGTATGTGTATAAATGTGTGCACACACGCTTATGATGTGTGCATAGGTGCACACATGCCATGGTGTGCAGATGGAGGTTGGAGGACACCTTTTGGGAGTCTGTTCTCTCTTCCACCTTATTTCTGAGGCAAAATTCTTCTTGCTGATTTGTTGCCCCTGAGTTTTCTACAGGAGCTTCCAGGCAGTTCTGGGATCACAGAATTGAATCATGTCCAGCTTTTACGAGGTCCCAGGACCAAAGTCAGGCTGCCAAATTACACGTTAAGAGTTTTCCCTCTGAACCATCTCTTCAGTCCCCAAAGTGGTTCTTATGTTAAAAAATTTTTGTATTGTTTAATGAATAAACAGAACATAATTAGCAGAAAATAGACAATATTAACATAGTGAATTTCTTATTAGGAAGCTGTCTTAGTGTAATATTTACTCATCCTTTAGTTTGCTCAGGAAACTTCTTAGGGCTAATACAAAATGAACTATTTTGCATGTTGCTGAAATATTGATGATAACATTTTTAATTTATAACTAATCAAATAACTATACAAAATGAGAATAAACCAAACTAACACAGGTTAGATAATTATTGTAGCACTTGAGTCTATTATTTCAAAATTTCAAAGTATGGTCATGTGTTTAAACTTATATTTTAGGGCTAGAGAGATGGCTCAGGGGTTAAGACCATTGGCTGCTCTTCCAAAGGACCCAAGTTCGATTCCCAGCACCCACATGGTATCTTACAAGCATCTGAAACTCCATTTCTTGGGGTTCCGAGGCCCTCTTCTAGCCTCTGTGGGCTCTGCACACATATGGTGCATGGACATTCACGACGGCAAAACCCTGACACACATTAATTATTTTTAAGAATTGTATTTTAAATTAGAAACACTAAAAGTGCCTACCTCTAATTCTACATCAGCTCGCACATACTGTCGGGTCTTTGGATGATTAAGAAGGTGCAAAATTGTAGTAATGAGGGCCTCATTTATTCGACTTAATTGGCAATCAATCACATTTTTCAGGATGGTGTTTAGTCCGCCTCGAAGGGCTACCACCTCTGGGTTCTGAAGTGCTAAAATAAAAGAAAAACTAATTATATTCATAGTATTAAGTATTTAAAACCTACACTTTTACTTAAATCTTAAGTTTTCTTTTGGATTTGGAAACTTTCTTAGTAACTATATTTACAAGTAAAAGATTTCACCTACGAGTCATTTACTATCTTTTTCCCAAGCCTGATTTTTAAAATGTCTTTGAACAATTTTGTCATATTTTTCAGACTTACTTTACTTAATATTTTTCTTCAATTTCAGAGTTCATTTTACTGTGGAGACGCTAGCCCTTTAGTGATTTTTTTCAAATATTTTATAGTATTTGTTATTTTAAAATTCTTCAAATAGTGTATATCATTTACTTTTATCAAAAAAACCCACACATGCATACAAACATACATCCACACAGAGCCCTTTGTTAACTTTAGGATAAAAAACTTCTCTCTTACTTTGAAGACCAAGACTGTTCCTTGCATGTAGTTTCTGCTTTTTGTTGTGGATCTTGTTTTGGAAACAGTGCCTAAAATTCAGCACAGAGCTCAGACAGTCTCACATGCACTATTTTGTCTGTGTCCTGAGTGCTGGGATCACAGGTATCTATCACCATGTGGGTCGGACATGTATGAATCTTAAATGATTTACGTTTCATCTGTTTCAATCTGTCATGAAGTTGAAATTCACTGAGATAATAAACTCAATTTTTCCCACAAATATTTTACTAATTATCCCAGGATGTTTCTCTAATTATACTTATTCCTTTTTAGAGACAGTGTTGCTATATTTGCAAGCTGGTTTTGAATTTGGTGTCTTACTAGCTCTGGCTCCCAAAGGCTGAGATGATGGGGATATGTTGTCATGTCCAGCTAGGGTTTTTAGTCTTAATGATATGCCAACGTGATAAAAATATGATCTGTAACTTTTTTTAAAGGTTTTTCTCTTACAAAATGAGAGTGATGTTAATAGTTTTTAAAATAATATGAAAAGAAAGTTTCCTTTCTCCTCAATTTTTTTTTCACAATGTTTCTATAGCTTCTTCTGTCCTGTTTGTTTTGGACTTTAGAATTAGGTTTTCTCAAATTAGGTAAAACAACACGGGACCACAGTGCAGATTTCAATGGTATGGGTCAGTACTATCTGAACAGTTACACCCATGTCCAAATCTGCTTGATGTGGAACCTATCTACATTAGAAGGTCCAATGTACTTCCTCCAGTATCATCGCTGTCTTCATTATCTACGTACGGTTAGCTGTACCTTCTTGAACCTCTATTTGACACACTCAAAAGTATCTCCTCCACACAAATCACCATATTTCCTATATATTTCTTTTGTTTATTCTATTGTGATTATTTCTGAAATATATCAAATTTATATTTTCACAATTCCACAGTAGTAATCGCATAGATCACTTCTTCACTTGATTCAGTTTTCTGATATATGTTTATAGTGACAACTAGCAGCTTTCCAATATTTAAACTTCATTCATTACTATATCGAAAATATGGTTAAAAGTTTTAAACAATGTTTACTAATTGTGTTGTTTCAAAACAGAAGGTGCAAAGTAACTAAGAAAGATAATGTCGACCTCTAGCTTTGAGTCTTCAGTGGCAGAGCAGCTCTTCTGTTTTGTACCTTAGACTTTATTAATTTATTTATTATCCCAAGTAGAAATATGACCTCCACAATTTGTACTTTTGGGAATAAAAAAAATCCATCATCTTCTTGATACTTAAAATTATATTCCACTGATAATAAATGAAATTGAACTTTTAAAGTTTTTAAAGTAGGTATTTAGGGATTATTTGTGTTTACTATTTTACTTTATACTTGTTATTTTGCTTGTTTGATCTGCCAACAATCTTTTTTTGTTTTTGGTTCCTTAACATAAACTCTGTAGCTACCACCCATGTAAGATTTATCTGCTAATTCACAACCAACTTTCCTCTGAAGTCCAGATAAATATACATTCATGTTTCTACTCTCCCTTTTTTGCTCTAATCTCTGATCTGTAATACAAAGGGTTTTATTAGGATTAATTTTTTGCACTGCAAACTATTACTTTAAACCATATCAAGACATAGTATCATCAATGTCAGAAGGTTACACGAGTAGACTTCATTATTATTACTACTGGATTGCAGACAATCAAATTTCATGATAAATAAATTTGAAAATTTATACAATAATAATATGAATTTTTAATTGTCAAATAACACATTGTATACTTTCCTATAAGAAGTAAACATTTTCTTATTTTTGTAGCACTTTCCTATTAAGGACATTAGGTAATATTATATGTACTTTAGAAAACACTTCATTACTTCAAGAAAATTCTGACCTAGTTCACAGATAATGGCAATGCATGCCCGGACCATTCTGTCTCTTTCTTGAAGTCCATCATTTCCAACTGCAATTAGTGAGTTGGCCACAGAACTAGGAAACAAGGAAGCATTCACAGTAATCATCTGTAACAGAGAAGAATCAGAAGATAAGTCATTTACATTGAAAATTTTATTTTATTCAGATGGAGATAGTTCAGGCACAAAATTCTCATAAGATCAAGGCACCAATTTTAACATTTAGCTTTGTATGGACATCCCAAAGGATTGTTTTAACTATAAGGATTGCTATTATTATAACTAACAGTAAATGTTAACAATAGTTACTATGGAAATGTCCCTGATTCTTTTTTAATAATTTAAAACTAAATTAATTACTAAACAAGATTATTTCTAAGATTCTAGGTCTCTCCAAATAGGAGTGGCATTTTACCCAGCTCCTCAGTGTCCACAATGTCGCTCAGTGGACACACACCTGTGCTGCTCCATCATCATCATGTCCCTGACACTCACCTCCACTCCTCCCGCCTGATCAAACTGATTTGAACTTCATCCAGTCAAAACTCTTTAGCTGTCACTACTTGTTGCTATGCCAAAAGGTAGCCTGACTAATTCAGAATCTTTTCTTAATGTGTGAAAAATTCTGAGGTAGATTGTATGTATATATACCTTGCGATAAAACTTGGGGTAAACCTAAATCAAAGGATGAACAGTCAATAACATTAACTGCAATACTGGAAATATGTCAAGACTGTTTATATTTGGTTTAAAAAGCAGGAAGGAAATAAAGCAGGTATCAAACTACTGTTTAATAAAGACTATCTGGTAAATAAAAATTCTGTAGTTAACACCCTTAGGTAGGAAAAGAAGAGAGGTTTTGTTTTGACAGGGAGAAAAGTAACTTCTTCTGGATGTTACTGGAATTAGAAACCTGTTAGAAGAATTAAAATTTGTGTTCTGACACAGGATACAAGATGACTAAAGAAAGACACTCAGATAGGAAAGAGTGTTATGAGGACCAAGGAAACCATCTGTGCTGGTCAGTCTGGCTGTAACACAGGTAGCTTATGTCATATAAGCAGCAATAAGTAATACTACACGGTTCAACTGAAATTAAAGAACTCAATTTCACAATCATAAGATAAACTTATTTCCAATCACAAGACTGTAAGTAAGTTGTCCCAGTTGTTCTCAATCAATTCTTCCCACTAACCGAATAAAGGAGGATAAAGGTAGTGGGGTAGAAGAAAGTGACCTTCCTGGGGAGAAGGAATCTCATACCTTATATTTTAATTTTTGCTGGTGCATTAGTATGTTATACATAGCTCTTGTGTTCATTAAGAGAACTTCTAGGAAAGAACTGGAAGATGGATCAAGAGTTACAAATACAGCTACTCTTCTGGAGGACCCAAACTCATTCCCCAAGACCTACTGTGGATGGTTAACAAGCACCTGTAACTCTAACTCTGGGGGATCCAGCACCGCTGGCTTCTGCACCTGCAACCATGTGCACGTGGCATATGTCCTCTATACATATATACACATTTTAAAAATTAAAGAATTATCTAAAACAAATTTTATGTGAAATATTTCTAAAAGAGCTAATTTAGTTTTCCAAATTAAACAGACTACTAAGTAATAAAGTATATTTGCTAAATCAATCCTCTTTTTGAGTGAGATTGCTTACATGGAAAATGAAGATGTAAACAATGAAATAGTGCCAACAATTTCAAATACAGAAAGAAATTCTACCTACAAATCTTATATGGCTACTAAAAATATTTTTTATCTATTAAATAGATTATACTATGGACCAAATACATAAAATTAAATTTTATAAATGAAGTTATGGTTTATATTTTCCAGGGAGAAGCATGTGAAGAAATTCTCAGAGTCAATGAGATCGAAGGATGCTCTCCTCATTTATTTATCTATACTCAATAAAGGAAAAGTCCTATAATGTCTGATACTTTGTGGCACTATTATAGCCATCTTTTCTGGCATGAACAGACACATAAAGCAAGGAGCAAGCCTAGACAATAAATCCACACAACTGACACAAAGCAGATACACACAGTGATCTTAGAAAAACAGGTAAAATTTGTGTTGTGACTGGAAGGTGAACTGAGGGTAGAAAGAGGAGGAAATGAGAAGCAAGCAGTAACTGTGGTAATGGTGGTGTTTTGTATACTACATGTATGGTGTCATAAGATGACAGCTTAGATAGAAATGGTTGGCAGAACCAAAGTAGGCAGGTTGTACTTAACACCTATTAGTCAACGTAGTTTTGGAAATCCGGACACTGAGTTCTCACTCTGGCTTTCCCACTATCAAGTGGTATAGTATAAGGAGGACATCTAATGCCACCAAATGAAATCCTTACAGGTACAAAGAACAGAAAACGACAGTATTAATTCCTATTAATATTAATAGCATTAATCCCCTATAGTATTAATTCTTATTTTATGAATAAAGAAATTCCATATGAATATAGCAAAGATAAACTAGCATGGCAAGAAGCAGAATATATAGTATTATGCATGTGTACGTATATGTGTACGTATATGGTTCCACTATGTGGAAACCAGAGGTCAATGTTGGATGTTTTCCTCAGTTACTCTTCATCTTATTGTTTGAGACAGGGTCTCTCACTGAACCTGGAACCCAGTGACTCAGTTAAACTGGCTGGGCAAGAACTCCAGGGATCTGTCTTACCTCTTCTGCAGCACTAGGATTACGCAAGTAAGCTACTATATTTACATTTTTACTAGAGATATGAACTCCGGTCCTAATGCTTGTGCAGCAAGTGTTTTATTGATTGAGCCATCATCTTGCCAGCCCTAGTAGAATTTAAATGAAAAGAAGGAGAGTAGGGACAGTTGACCAGTGGCAAAACTATGCAGAAAACATATACAACAAAACCAGAAACAAACACCAGATGGAAAGAGCAAAAA
This sequence comes from Ondatra zibethicus, assembly GCA_004026605.1. Taxonomy (NCBI): domain Eukaryota; kingdom Metazoa; phylum Chordata; class Mammalia; order Rodentia; family Cricetidae; genus Ondatra; species Ondatra zibethicus. Next base: position 138,544 of record PVIU01002511.1, on the reverse strand, counting down.
AAAGAGAAAAGCTCAAAGACACTGAAGAAAAAGGTCAAATAGAATCCCTCAAATAAATGAGATATGTAAAAGAGAAGAAAAGTAACTAACGTACTTTATAATTAGTCATGGATTAAGCTACCCTAAAGCTAAAGAAGCTGGGTTTTCAAACATGTGTGAAGGCACATAAGAAGTCTGAGTAATTATCTTAAGAACCAGCAAAGTAAAAATAAATGTTTGAGAAAAAGGAATCAATGAAGCAGTGATGTGACTTAGTGGGTAAAGGTGGCTGGAGCTAAGCCTGAATACCTTAGTTCACATTCTGGGACCCATACAGTAGATGAAGAAAACTCACTCTTGCAAGTTTCCCTCTGACAGTCACCTGTGTGCCACAGTGTACTTACACGTGTGCATACACACACACACACACACACACACACACACAAACACACACAATGATCACAATAAATTATAAAAAATTAACTTCAGGGGAAAGTGAAGAGATAGCTCGGTCAGTAAAAGCCTACTGTGCAAACATGAGACCCTGAGTTTGGATCCCCAACAACCATGCTATATGAGTACAATAGCACCCATCACTAAATCTATGCTGGGTTCAGGAAAAGGCAGCTCTCTGGAGTTTATTGCCATGGCAGTCTAGTTAAAAAAAAAAAAAAAAGCTCTGGGTTCAAGGAGAGATAAGACAAGATTGAATACAACCAGAGGGGGAAAAAAGAAAAAAAACAGACACAGGCCTCTGGCCTCTTGCTGCACCTGAATTGGTATGACTTTAGTGGCAGGGTATTGTTGGGAAAGGAAACATATACTTCTGATGTTAAAAGTCCTGATAAAGGAATGGTTTCTGTGGCTCATAAAGGACAGTATTTATTCATCAAATGTGCTTTACTCTTAGCACTTTTAACTAAACGAGGGAGAAACCAAACACTGCACTTCACCTGACCTATAGTTACTGCCAACCAAGTACCGGGAATTTTCTAGCTATTGCATTTTTAAGTAATACCAGACACTAACTAACAATCCTGCATCTCAAGAGACAATGAAATTCAACCATCTCTGTGTTATATTGTCATTAAATTATTTTTAAGAGTTTAATTTTATGGAACTGTATTACATATTAAACTTTAACATGATACATGATAGCCATGATGGTTCAGAACCACAATTCTAGCACTTAGAAGCTAGCTAGAGGATCTCCAAGAGTTTAAGCACAGCCCACCTTAAAGAGTGAAACCTGAGCTGGAAAGGTGGCTCAGCCATTAAAGTCCAGGCTCACAACCAAACATCTAAGAGTAAAGGCCTTTCTTAACTTCCCCCATCATCTACACACACATTGCATGTGTGCACACATGCATGCATACATACACACACACAGATAGAGAGATAGAGAAACAGAATCTTTACTAAATAATTAAAGAAGTGGGATTCAATTGTTTGAATTTATTAGATACTTTTATTCTGAAAGCAACTATAGGGCAAGAATTGTGAAGGATCCTGAGAATATTTTAAGAGGTTCTGCAAACATGCAATTATTTTGTTAGTAACAGAAAGACACATTGCTTTTTATTGCACCTATTCTCTGCGTCTGCTTTTATTAACTAAGCATACAAGCAAACTTTCCAGGGGCTCCTCTATATGTGATGTGAAGGAAATACAACAACCACCTGTCTTTATCAAGGCCCACAATGAAGAAATTTAGAACAACGTGAAACAATGGCACTCTTCTAATTTTCTTTTTTGGAAAATACAGGTTTTTTTTTTTTTAAAGATGTTAGGCTTATTACTTTTAGCAAATTTATATCAGTTTTTAATGTAATACATGTTGAAAATAAAATCTCAAACTCCAATAGTACTGTTCTAAGTACTATAGAAAGAAATTTTTGTTTCTTGTCATGAGTACTCATATCATTAGGAAAGATTTATGAAAAAACAAACAGTACAACTTATTTTAAAAATTTAAATATAAAAAGCCAAATTACAGTCCTGACCTAATATTTTACTTAAAATAAAAGTTTCAAAGCCTATCCTTGTGGCAATTTGAAAGGAAATGACCCCACAAGGAGTGGCACTATAAGGAGGTGTGACTTTGTTAGAGTAGGTGTGGCCTTGCTGGAGAAAGTGTGTCACTGTGGGAGTGAGCTTGGAGGTGTCCTATGCTCAAGTTACACCTAGTGGCACAGTTTACTTTTTGTTGCCTGTGAATCAAGATGCAGAATTCCCAGATCCTTCACCAGCACCATGTCTGTCTGCATGCTGCAATGTACCAAAACCTCTGAAACTGTGAGCCACCCCAATTAAATGTTTTCCTTTATAAGAATTGTCATGGTCATGGTGTCTCTTCACAGCAATAGAAACACTGACTAACTAAGACATGCTCCAATATCACTTTTATTGGAATTTCAATCTTCTTTAAAGAAACTCGTCCATTTCCTTATTTCTTAATATGGTTAAAAAAAAAAAAAGAGGGAAAGGAGGAAACAGTCAGTATACTAACTCTGCAGTCTAGCATCTGAAACATGCAATAAATTTAAAGACAAGGAAAAGAAGACACAACTAATAAATTCAATTATTAAATAATTTTAAGCGTATGTAAATGAATGTAGTGGTAAATACCTACAATTCCAGCATTAGGGAGGCTGAGGCAGGAGGATAAAGAATTTGAGGCCACTCTGGGCTACAAAATGTAGTCTGCCCAGCTAGAGCTACATGGCAAGACCCAGTTTTAAAATACCAGTAATAATAGTACTTAGATATCTTCCCATTTGGAAACATATCCTGCGCTAGTTTTATGAATTAGTTTCCCTCAAAGGAAAAGAAATGATTGTCTTAGGATGTGTCCCAATCAAATTTACTTTCTTGACCATCACATCAACAACTGAAAGTAAAATCTCTGAGGGAATCCCAGAAGCTTTGTGGATTGTCTTGAATCAAATCCTTCCCTCAGCTTAAACTGTGGCACTGTATACAGCAAAGCTATCTGCTAAAATTGTTTATCACATGTTCCCATGGGTTGTATACAAACTTATCTAGAAAGCAGTAACTTCCTGTTTGTGATATTTTATACTAATAGCTAGAAGAAGCACACATTAAGGGATGACAAAGCAGTAATGACACTTACATGCCCACTATAGACAGAAATACTTCTCAGCCTAATCATTTTCTAAGAAACTATCAAATCACATAGACTAATTACACAAATATTCATGCTTATCATGATGTTTAACAGATCTACTTCATAACAAAATTAAAATGTTTAATGACAATTCATTCTTTAAATTTTAATAAAAATATTCTATAATCAGCTAGATATGGAAGCACTCATTTGCCTTTATGCTCTCACACACGGCGCGTACCTTTCTGACTAAGCGAAGTGCTTGTGTCCTCTCCACCTCATTGCTCTGCTGGATGTCGATGCACCTATATAGTACAAAACATCAGTCACTGAGAAATCCCATGTAACAATACCTTACAGAATGTTGGCTCCAATTTACCTTCACAATCCAATATAGTGAATTAAACCTTCAAAAAAAATTGTAGTGCATGCTTTCCCAGTAACATATATCTAGTGAGAAATGTTACCAGAAACATCAGTTAAAATATCCAGGGAAAAAGAGGTGATATATTTATAAATAAAGAATCACAACAGACAGACAAAATAAGGTATCAGAGATATACTGAAAAATTTTATCTACCTGATAAAAAAATTACAGTAATGTATATAAATTATATAGGAAAATATTTCCACCTTGTTCTAGTTTGTTATTTTAATCAAGGTTTAAATTGTATCTGTAATAACTGTCTTATTCAATGTTAAAAATCCTATTTTAGCATAGTGGTGCATCTTTAATCCCAGCACTTGGGCGGCATAGGCAGGTGGATCTCTTGTGAGTTCAAGGCCAGCCTGGTCTACAAAGCAAGTTCCAGGACAGCCAGAGCTATATAGTGAGAGCCTGTCTCAAAACAAAACACCAAAAATTCTATTTTACTAAAGAATTTGCATCCAGAATTCTCTTTAAAAACATTTGATCTGGTATCACTTCAACAAAATTACTTTTCAAATATTTACATTAGGGAGTTGAGTATTTTACCAAATATTTTATAGGTAGGGTAAGATACTATTCAAAAGCATTTCTGTTTTGTCTAAATATAATTAAAAATAAGTGAGGGAGAGCTAGATTTCTGTTTATTCAAGTTCAGCAATACAACATATGCACATATGCATGCGCGCAGGCACACACACACACAATCATGCAGACGAGATTTACATTTTTGGCTATTAACTTGGATTATAACCAATTCTCCTGCAAAAATCAACCACAAAGACTAAAAAACTTACTTTGGACAACTACTTCTAAAAGGGAAATGGAGAATAACCCTGGAAAAATAAGCACCTGAACTCAAGAACATTCCAATTCAATAAGGTTCTCAGCAGTGTAACAAAGCAAGATTAAGAAGCATTGCAAGAAATAAGAGTCATCATTTGCCATTAATGCTTATGTACATAAGAAGCCCAATATAATTTGCAATCTAGAAAAACTAAACTGAATTTGTCAATATCGCTATGGAAGAAGACAATATGCCCTATTTTCTATATCTTAGTGGCTAAAAACAGTAAAGAAAACCAATAATCATTGATATCATTACAAAATCTAAGCCGCATATTTGGTGCACGTCTGTAACCCCCAGCACTCAAGAGATTGAGGCAGGAGAATCCTAAATTTGAAGTAAGCCTGGAATATGTACTGAGACCATGTCAAAACAAACAACATAAACAAACAAACAAACATACAAAATTTAAAGAAACAACCACACAAATATAGTAAATACAAACAGAGTTTACAAACCAGTCAAGGTCTCTGAAGTATTATATTAGTGCCATTTCTTAAAAAAAATTCATACAGCAATATCTCTCAAGGCTAAACACACATGCATCTTGTTCCAACATTTCTATTTGTACACCCATTTGTAAGAAATGAGAGCCTTACAGAGTTGCACAAAAATTTCAGGGCAGCTTCTTTCAACTGTGTTCTAATCTTAAAACCAAATACTAAATAGCAAAAATAAATTTAAAAGACAAAAAGTATATCAGCATGGAAGAACCTTACAAATAATAAGAAAAGAGTAACTGATGTATACTTAGGTATATTAATTATATATACTAATATATAATGTGAAATGCAAGGACAGGGAAACTATTCTATAAGGAGAAAACTATTTTACAACTGCTTAGAGATATAATGGAGCTTTCCTGTTGTGCTACAAATGCCCTTAGTCTAACGTGATCATATATATTTGCAAAAATTGTCATGCTTTACACCAAAAAAAATCTGTACACATTTGATACTATGCTAAAACTGAACACAAAACTTTAAAAACATATGAAACATAGGCAATTCTAGGAAAATTACCTAGCTATTAAATAGTCCACTTTCAACTTTAGCACCTTCTGCAGAATACTGGAATCCTGGATGAGATAGCGCAGCGCTCGCAGCCCTGCTGCTCTTACTTCTTTTGCTTCATTTAATAAAGCTAAGCGCAAACTGCATGAAAACAAAGTTTTATTATTACATGAGTTTCAAAGACATACAAAATTTCAGAAGAGTTTACCTAGCCCTCATCTGAAATGCAGGGGATGAGAAGTATTTCTGATTCCTGGTATTTTTAAACTGAACTACTTTCAAGACTATGCCAAGTTGAATATTTTTCATCGGCAATTCTAGAATGCTAAACTTTTTGAACACTTTAAATAACTAACAAAGTCTCAGACTTTGGAGCATTCCCGATTTTTTCAGACTTTTAGGTATTCACCCACATCAAGTTCTTCCTCAGTTGAAGATATCCCAAACTTTCAGTTATGTAAGATTAATTCTATAAAAACAAACAAACAAAAAACTACTCCAAAGTAAAGAGTTTCACTTGTTAAACTGTGTTTGTTCCAGTCTCAATAATCTAATCAATGTTGAGTTTTAATCATGTGCTGGCACATTGTATAAGTACAAGAAGAAATCACATAGAAGCTTTTCAAAGTATATCTTTAGATATGTTTCTGCCATGTATCCTTTGTTTCTATGATTCCACATGTTCCAAAGGATTAATTTAAATTAATAACAAACTCTTTAACAGTAGCAAACACACATCACTAGTAATCTTAACTCTTAAGAATGTCAAAAAGCAGTAATGATCAATAACCTATTACCATACAACAAACTTATAAGAGGCATACACACATTTTCATAGGTAAAATCTAGATTTATTGATTTGTATTATTCCTGGGAAGAGTGAGAAAAATTCAGTCTGCAGATTTAATATTTAATTTTACCCTTTAGAGAAGTCTGGGTATTTTTGAACAGCAACTTCAGTTCTTTGTATCCAGCAATCACAAAAGCTCAACTAAGGCTCATGACATAACAAAGTCACTGAAGATCTGATTATTTCTCTTCTGGCCAACCATCAATTCTACAGAAATAAGCATGTGGTGCTGTTATCCTACCTTTTATTTAAATTGTTACAATGGCAATTACTAAAATAAGGGAGGGAAGACTGAACTAAACTTACCAGATTATGATGTCTTCATAATTAAAGCCCAGTTTTTCTTCACTATGGCCAATATCACAAAGAAGCTGTTAGAAGAAACACAAAAATACCTTGCATATAAGTTTAGGTTTATATATTTACATATTTCAATCTCAAAATAGGGCATTCTTCTTTAATGAATTCCTAAAGAAACTATCATTTTACATACAAAAATGTGCTACATTATTTCCATCATCTTACTTTTATTAACCACAATTTTAGATTTAACTCTTTTTCTCTTTTTGAATTACTCTCTCTTATTCTGTTTCTCTTCTCCAGTGTATCACTTATTTATCACTCTCAGTGGTTGCAACTGTGTTTCCAAGCATTATTGGTTACTTTAATGTATGATTCTTCACCACATCCTCAATGTTGGAAGCTCACAATACATTGACTTTATTTACTCTTAACCCTCACTTCCCGTAAGTTTTTGTTTTTATCTTTCAAAATGCATAAGATATCACTACTATTAATGGATGATTGTCTCAATCCATACTTAATCAATAATTTATATTAACACCCATATTCATTCACCCTTCATTGTTCTTCTGTAATGCCACATATTTTTACCCACTGGTCAAAAGCTGTTGTTAATAATGTTGACATCGTTTGCTGGTGTTTGACTAGATTTTTGCCTAGGTTAGTAGTTAACAGTTCTCCATGTTTGTATTTGTTTGGAAATGATTTTATTTTCACTTATGAAGGTCAAAGATTTTCTTTCTCATCATTGGTCTTCAGCAGTCTTACTCTGTTCCACTGTGGTTTCCTTTGTATCTATCTTGAAATAAAACTTTGCAGGCTGGAGAGATGGGTCAGTGGTTAAGAGCACTGGCTGTTCTTCCAGAGGACCTGGGTTCAATTCCCAGCAACCACATTTCAGCTCACAACTGTCTGTAGCTCCAGTTTCAGGGTACCTAATACTCTCATAGAGACATACATGCAGGCAAAACACCAGTGCACATTAAAAAAAAAAAAGGTTTCCAGCACTCAGGAGGCAGACAGATCAGGCGGATCTCTGTGAATTCAAGGTCAGTCTGGTCTACAGAGTAAGTTCCAGGATAGCCAGGGCTATGCAGAAAAACCTTGTCTCAAAAAAAGAAAAAACACTTTGCGATTGTCTAGTGTATCAGGTGTATCAGTTTGTTTTGACATTCTGTGTATTAGTTCTTCAAATCACTTCCGTCCAATTCTATTCTTTCCTTCTAGCATTTGGGTATATGTAGGTAGGTCACAACTTCAATAAATCACCTTTTCTATTTATCCCATTTTCTCTTATGTCAATTACTGAATGTTTTCTATTCACTCAATCTACAATACCAGTGATTACAATACCTGTGGGTTGAAACCCCTTCTCAAACAACCCTTTCACAGGGGTTGCCTAAGACTATCTGCATATCAGGTATTTACATTATGACTCATAACAGTAGCAAATTACAGTTATGAAGTAACAAAGAAAATAATTTTAAGGTTGAGGGTCACCACAATATGAGGAACCTTTAAGGAGTTTCAGCATTGGGAAGGTTGAGAAACACTGTACTATACACATCTAAGACTTTTTTTAAATTTTAGATAATGCATTTTCTCTTCTTAAATTGCCAATAGCTTTTTTTTTAAAAAAAAAAAAACTTCCCAGCCAAGCAGGATGGCACATGCCTTTAATCCCAGCATTTGGGAGGCAGAGGCAGGCGGATCTCTTGAGTTCAAGGCCAGCCTGGTCTAGTTCCAGGACAGCCAGAGCTGTTACACAGAGAAACCATGCCTCGAATAGATAGATGGAAGGATGGATGGACGGATGGACAGATGGATGGATGATTAATAGAAAGAAAGAAAGAAAGAAAGAAAGAAAGAAAGAAAGAAAGAAAGAAAGGAAGGAAGGAAGGAAGGAAAAGAAAGAAAGAATTCTTGATATTATAGTGAAGAAAATTTTAATTTTTCACCCATTTTTCTCCATTTCCCTAAGAGGTACATGGTTATTCAAAGTGCATGTCACTGGTATAGAACTGGTTTTGATGAGACCATTTTTGAGGCTCTTTTTATTAGATGTGTTCCTTTGACCTGGCCATGTACTCAGCCCTGCTCTTTAGTGGTTCCTGTGATCTTTGCAGACAATGGCATTTTTCCCCTTTAGTGAGGTCAGCTTTCTCTCTGGGCACTGCAGTGGTCAATACAGGCTAGTTGGCTCTCTGTGAGGACTCAATTACCTTCAAGATTTCCCTCACCTCTAAAGTTTCATCTGGAGGCTTGTTATTAAGAGTTCTAGACCCCAGGTTATAATTTAAGTTCTGTGTTATACAAATAATACAAAGTTCCATGTCAAATTTCCTGATTAACTTAGGTATTGAGTATCCCTCCTAGTTAGCCTCAGGGTTCAACAACAACTCCACCACAGGGGGCCTCCTGGAGCCGTCTTCTACCCTCCAACTACAGGATTCTCCAGAGGAAGCTTTGGCCCTCAGGTTTCTTCCATACGGTACATCAGTAAGTATTCCTTAGTATAAGATCTACAGAGTCTCTTCTCTGTGACTTTGGCCCCCGCACCTCTTGGTGGCCAAGTAGTTTGCTGTCTTCTAAGGACAGCAATCATACTGTATTAGATCTGCCCTATTTCTTCATTTTTCCTCACATATTTTCTAAGGGCCCTAATCCCCAAATACACTCCTATTTTAAGTTCCCAGGGCTAGAAGTTAAAACATTTAGGGAAGACTAAATTCAGAACTTTAACTTCACCTGGAAAGTTAACAAAGACGCTTGTAACAAAAAAAAAAAATGGAGAAAAACTGAAAGTCAAAAAAAAAATGCACAGGAAATTTACTTAAGAAATAAAATTGACAAATAAATAGAACATATGTTTCCTAAAACCTGAAAAATAGATTTTCAATTAATTTGCAGTGACTTGTTTTTAAACATGATAATACTATATTAAAAGATTTATTGCTGAAAGGATATAAACTAAAAATACTTTGCAAACTTTGGGAAAAGCATCAGAAACAAAATCTACTTTTGTAGATTTATAAGCAATACATCAATGCGATTAATTTCTAATACTAAAAACATTGCCCCTTAATTAAAGACTTCTCTTTACAACAGATTTACAATTGACTGGTAAAAAAAATATTATGTATATACAATGGATCAAAATACAGAATTATGGAGCCTCGTCCAAGATGCATTTACAACAAACCCCTGCACCCAAGGTTCAGAGGTGGAAAGATTTTAAGAGTTACAAAAACAGGCAGCTGGCTAGGAGGCTGTGTCTCCTAGGAAGGCCAGAGGAACCATACCCAGGAAGTCTCGCAACTATGACTGCCTAAACAAGGCATGAAGAAGGAAGACACCCACAACTAGACATGCTACAGAGGAAGGGGGAAGGCTCAGCAGACCTCATCCCTAGACTAAGAACTGTACAACAAGGAAATGCTAAAAGTTGGAGAAATAGTTTTCTCCAGGAAAAAGCACAGCAATTACTTATCCAGTAACAAATGATCAGCATTGAACATATACATACAAGCAGCATTACACAGACAGAGCAGGTTGTATTTATGCAATCAGAAACAGACACACATACAAAGACACAAACAACAATTAAAGGAAAGAGGTTATGAATCTGAAAGGGGTACACACATGGGAGGGTTTGGAGGGAAGAAAAGGGACAAATGATGTAATAATATAACGATCTCAAAAAATTTAAAACTGAACACAAAATTCTAATAAATGAACCATAGTCATTATTAATACCATGGCATTTATAATAATGAGAAAACAAAAGACTGCTTAGTAAAGAAAAATCTAAGAAACATTTAATTTTAAATTAATTTTTCAAGTAGCATACAAAGTAACAGGTTTTATATGGTATTTTCACACTTACATGTCATACTTGGTTCTTACTCATTCACCTCTCCCATTGCTCTCCTAATTCTTACTGGTTCCCTTCCTCTCCCCAAAAGGCTACACTTTCTTTTTTTTTTGGAGGAGAGTTGAGAGAATCTTTTTTTTTCCCATACATTGTTTCGTTTTATTTTTTCCATTCAAAAACATAATTAAAGAAATAAAATTTTTACCTTTCTTCCCCTTCTCCCGGTCCCCTCCCACTACCTCCCCACCCCTCCTCCCTCCACTTTCTCTTTTAATACTGAACGCTGGTAAAGATGATACAACTCAATCATACAGAAGCATCTGAAACTGAAACACACACAGAGAGATACACACAGAGACACATACACACACAGACACACACTGAAAAACGAAGAGGGAACACACCAGTGCTGGCTTGGGAGCTATTTTGTGTGATTAGCTTACAGCCTAATACCAAAGAGTCAGGGTGGAGTAGGGCTGGAGCCACGGCTCAGCAGGTAAGAGCACTTGCTGCTCTGGCAGAGGACCTGAGTTCAATTCACAGCTCAGCAGCTACATGGTAGCTCACAATTGTCTGGAACTTCAGTTCCAAGCAATTTGATGCCCCCTTCTGGTTATCTGTAGGCAAAAAGCACATACATGGTATACATACATATACTCATGAAAACACTCAAACTAAAAAGAATCAGTGACATTTTCAACATGGATTGTTTTGCCCAAAACTAGGATCTAACTTTTTGTCTTCATGCTTATCAAGAAAATGATTTTTTAGTTTAGTCGAGTTAATTTAGGTTTGTTAAATTTGCCACCTATTTACAATAAAGTTAATACCACTGAATACCACTAGAAATTTATAATCTTGTCATAAACATGTCAATTTTTATATAAGCGAAGTAAATTTTATAGAAATCCTTAAATAGGGTAAGATTTACATGTCACTGACTTACCTGCCTATAAAAATTAATGACCATCACTGGTGCACCAACCTGTTTTGGTTTGTTTTGGCAGATAACTTTCTCACATAATCACCAGAATACTCACAAAAAGCTACTTCTGGAAAAGCCAAGACAGACTTGAAAATCATCTCCAGGGAATAGTAAGTTTTCCTTTTAAAACACTTTTAAAAATTAAAATTTAGTTTTTATTACTTCTAATTATATGAGGGTTCATGTGTCTACACGTGCATATATATGCAGTGGCCTATGGAAGCTACCTTGGATTTGAAGTTACAAATGGTTATGCCACATGACTCGGGTGTTGGGAACTAAACCCTGGTCTTTGGGAAGAGCTGCACATGTTCTTAACACTGAGGCGTTTTTCCAGCAATGAATAGAAATTTTTTATGATGCTTATTAACATGGTCACTTTTTAATGTTTAATAATAAATTAGAACCAGGATTAAATATATATTTGCTCAATCTTACAGGAACACAGAATAACTGAAACTTTAAATTTTTTATTACACATTGTAGAATTCTATAATATAGTCTTAAAAGGCATTTATTTGTTTGCTTATTTATTTACTTATTTAATGCATGTGGGTGTTGTGCCTGAATTCAACTGTACATCCCACTTGCATGCCTGGTGTCTGCAGAGGCCAAAAGGGGGTATTTGATTCGCGGGAATTGGAGTTACAGAAGGCTGTAAGCTTGTAATGGGCACTGGCAGTCAAACCTGAGTCCTCTGGAAGAGCACCCAGTGCTCTCAACTAATGAGCCATCTGTGATGGTTTCAATGAGATGTTCTGCATACATCTTGTACATTTGAATACTTGGTCCCCAGTTGGTAGTTGTTTGCCTTGCTAGAGGGTCACTGCCGGCTGACTTTGAGGTTTCAAAAGGCTCAAACCACTTAAGAGTTAGTTCTCTCTGCTTCCTGTTTTAAGTTTGTGCTATGAACTGTCAGTTGTTGCTGCAGTAAACATGCCAGGGCCTGACTAAAGTGCCAGATAGGCCTTACATGTACATGTTCTCACTGATTTATAGTATGTGTTGATGTGGGAACACACATATGCACCACCATCAAGTGTGTAGAGGTCAGAGGACAACTTGCAGGAGTCAGGTCTCTCCTTCCCTAGGATTGAACTCAAGCCTTTAGGCTTGGCAGCAATGCCTTTACCCACTGAGTCATTTCACTAATTCCAAGCCCTTGTGATCTTTTTGCCTCAGCCTTCAAAAGCAGCTGGGATTACAGACTGCACTACCAAGCCTAAGTCTTAGAAGGGAATTTATATATACACACAACACATATAGCCAAATACAAAAAAAAAATAGAGATTTATATCTTAACTCATCTAAAAATACATTGTATATACATAATAAATTATAAATAAAACTGAACACTTTACAAAACACTTTTTGCTTGTTTGTTAGGTTGACTGGGTTTTGTTTGTTTGTTTGGTTTGGTTTTTAGAGACAGGGTTTCTCTGTATAACAGTCCTGGTTGTCCTGGACTCGTGTTTTAGACCAGGCTGGCCTTGGAACTCACAGAGATTCACCAGTCTCTGCCTCCCAAGAACTGGGATTAAAGGTATGTGCCACCATCACCTGGCTAGCTTGTTTCTTATATAAATAAAACCATACACATAAACATATTCACACATTGTTACCAGAAAAAGGTCAGTACCTTCTACTCACAAACTCCGGAAAAATGGTAGAGTGCTTTGGAGGGGGAAGGGGATAAATGAGAAAAGGATTTCCCTTTTACTGTAAAATCTCTAAACCATTTTCACATTTTATAATACATGCAACACACCTTAAAAATTTAAGTGAATAAAGTTATAAAATAGAAAATTATATACACATAAATAAAAAATATATAAAATAGCAAATAAAGATATTTTCAGAGCATTCTCATCATTAGAAGGCAGGTCTCTATAGATTCTGAACATGTTGTCTGTCTTAAAAATAGAACACTGAGGTTATATTCATCATCAGTCTGCTACACACACTGTTCTATCTAATGATGTCAGAGGGAAAGTATGGTGTGTGGCAGTCACATGATGAAAAGATCACATCACAAGCTCCTTCTCTTCACAGCTTATGAGTTTCTAGGAAAGAAGTTCACCCTGTACAACATTAGAACCACTGACACTAACACTAGAGTTATACTTAACAGTAAAACAAAGTTAAAACAGAAGTTCCTACTAAGATGAAAAATCTCTTATCTACCTAAAACACTACAGTTAAAAGTCTGGTACAGGATAGATGTTGGGGTAAAGAAAAGTTGGACAGTAGAAACTCGCAGAATACTTCATCTGTCTGAGAAGCTTAAAGGGTTAGTACCCTCTAGCTTACAATAGAGCTAAAATGCAGAGAGAAAGTGTGTGTGTGTGTGTTCTCTAATGTAAAGAGAATATCCACTAGCTCCAGAATTACTATCTTTTTATTTTCTTAGCCAATCAAGCCATTCTTAAGAGACTTTTGAGAACCTCTAAATTAGACTAGGAACATATACGTACAGCCTTTATAGGTATGGCAGCTCAGTACATACTTTTACACCTAACTTTCTAACAATATGGATTTTAGAGGCTTACTATTACAGTCAAATTCAGTATATGCTTGTGCTTGGTAAACAAGTGAATTTTATTAACAAAATCCATACACACTTACTTGGAAGAGCACTTGTTCTTAAATAGGGGCATTTTATCTCCTGGGAATATTTGGTTTTCCTGGGGACATTTTTGCTTTTCACTCAGGTGTGTACGTAAACATTTCTGCCATATAGTAGGCAGAGCCAGAAACGATGCCTTTCTCCAAAATAATTACCTCCTCTGTTAAGTCAAGAGTGCTAACACTGAAAAACCCTGATTAACAGCCTATAACTCAACTATTAAACAGGCTTATCTTCTTAGAGTTAACGAAAAAGTAGCAAACAGGTGAACATTAAAAATCCAAATGAAATGAGCCTCAAGTTGTCATACATTACGCTACAGAGCTATCTCACAAGCCTAGTGCCCTGCATCTGAAGACATTAATATTCTGTGAATTTCCCCAGGATTCCTTTGCTACTTACTTGGGTTGGACTGTAAATTTTGAACTAAAGTTTCATGCTTCTCCTATATTACTAAATAGTCACAGTAAACTTTATCATGTTTAAGTTAATGAGTTTATTTATGAGGCAGTGCTTTAGACCTAACTCTGAACTTCTTCCTGTAGACATTTTCTACTCAGTCTGACTACCTGGTCTCCCAATCCACAAGTGCCTGAAGACAGGCAACAATAAGGTAGCACAAAAAGGTAAAGTTACTTTTAAAATATGGTTTAAAAATACAAAACATACACTCTTGGGCCTTCATTACAGAAATCACTACACGGTGAAATCCATACACAGAGGAGGAGAAACAAAGCACGGAAGAATTAGGAAAAAGAGAGGAGGGAAGAATGGAGTAGAAGGGAAGGACAGGGAACGGTGGGTAGGAGACAGCCCAAAGACGGTAAGGAAAGAGAGAAGAGAATTTGAGAATATAATCTAAGATGCATAGACCAAGTAGAGAAAAAAAAAACAACGAAGTGAGATGAAGCCAGGAAAGAATGGGGAGGAAGGAGAATAAAGAAACTAACACCCACACACCAATGCCTGGACATGCACAGAAAAAAACAGGAGCAGAGAAAGGAGAAACTATACTGGCCTAGAAGTGAAAGGCTAAATAACCCCATTCCAGAAGTCCCATCCAGTACCATCCAAGGACTGGCAGTTGGCTGTCACAGTTGGGTATTAATACTAGAAACATAGCTAACATGAACTGAGACATGTATAAGTAGAAAATATTCATTTAATTATGAAGATGCAATATAAACAGTCAAATAATATTCATGTTTTATGTCTGATACATCAAACAGCAATCATTTGGAATACTACAGTGTAAACTACAAAATGAAGCTCACGTGCCTCTTTTAAGGGCTCACATAGATCCCCACAAGACAGCACTGTTCTAGACTGCTGTAGGACTAAGCTGGCTCCAGAGTGTTGGCAAGAGCAGTCACAGGCATCCTTACAACTATCCCTAGTTTCCAAAATGTACCGGGACAGGTAGAGCAACACACTGAGGTGTCCAATGCCAGTTATGACAGCATTCCTAAGCCTAATAAATTGTTTTTAATCGTTTAACTTAGGCAAGTGGGCTTATCTGAGTCATATAAAGATCAGCAAAATAAAACTGATATTTAATAAAAGGGAATAAAACTAGGAAATGTATTCCATTTGAACTCGAATTTAGGTACAGATTGTGGGAATAAATAATCAGGGTAAAGAAGTGAAAGAAAATACAAACAGGTCTCTGAGAACTACGTTTGTTTCTAAAATACATAACAAATTAATATTGATGTCACCAACATAATATGCCAATAAAAGACTGGATTATAGGCTTCTTAGTGATTTGTTTCTGTTTTATTTTCTGAGCCTACCAAACTACGAACATACTCCTATTATTTAAATGCATTTGCCAGCAAAGCATGGTGATGAGTGACTGCAGCCCCACTTCCTCGGGGAGACAGCAGGCGCCCAGAGGTTCTGAGATCCGCATAGACAACAGTAAACTCCTCAGAAATTTAAAACAGGACGAAATCAATGAAAAAAATTAGAAAACCACAAGCAAATAATTCACAACTCAGTAAGTTAGTATTCAAAATTTCTTCTTAATGATCATTAGGAAACATTTATCGAGTCAAGAAAAAGAATTTAATAGTATAGTTTCAAGCTGCTTACCTTAGTGAAATTATTCAAATGGCCCAGCTTTCTCATATTTGATACACCTTGTAATTTGGCCACATTTTGGAGAATCTCCCTTAAGTTATCAGAAGGATCTGGTAAAAAAAAAAATACAAAACAATTTAACGTAAGTTTAAGAATATTACCATAATCAAACAGAAAACAAGGTGTGTCAAACCTCCACAATGTTGGTTCAATTCCCTTCACGTTTCCACTAGACTCATATATATTTATTGTCCAACACTGTGTATCACCTGGAATTATTCAACCACAAAATCATAAATCTCAACATAAAAACTTTCATTTTTAGTTGTTAGATGGCAACAGAGATCAAGTATACTGTCCAGCTTTAATTAGCCAAAAAATTAAGATAAAACATTTTAGGGTATAGGTTTCACAACTCTTGACATATGCAATAGAGAACAATGATTCCTGAAAAATGAGAAGCAGCCGTGTAAGCCCTACTTGCTAACTGCCTTAAGTGTTTCCAGGCACTGTAACAGGGAGGGAAAATCTAGGCAAACTGAGTTAAGCTAAGAGTCTAGAGACCATGAATTACTAGAGAAAGGCACTACCCCGAAAAAGAACTCTGAAGATCTGGTAAAGGAGCTGTGGGACAGCCAGCAGAACAACAATCACTACAGGAGTATGAGGAACGAAGCCATGGATCAGGAGCAAACCTGGAGGAAGAATACCCTTCCTTACAGCCAGGTTAAAAAGCACTATATGACATGAAGTGAGTATTACCAATTTAATAAAAACAGCAAGACAAAATTCAAGATTTCAAGCAGAGGGAACATGAAGAAATTAGACAAAGACATATCAAAATTAAATTGCTCAATACTGCTGAAATAGGGCCAGCAAGATGGCTGAGCAGGTAATCAAGCCTGATGACCTCAGTTTGATCTCCCACTGCCATGGAAAGGTGGGAGAAAACGAACTTGTCTTCTTACCTCCATGTGTGTGTTGTGGCATGTACACCCAAGTGCACACACAATATTAAATTCCACTGAAAGTCTAAGAGAAGAAAAGCCTATCATAGTTCATTTGCTTTACAAGAGCAGGCCAAAGCCCATATATAGTTCTGAAGTAGTTTATCAATTTCTCGAAAACAACATAAAATTTCTCAAGCTATTAATAATTTTAACATATTGTTTTAAATAAAAAAACAGAATCTTTAAAACCACATTATAATTTTGCTCACATTTTAGTTTAGAAGCCACTGTAACTTCATTTGAGAGTTTTAAAAAGAACTCAACTATTTGCTGTAATTAGTGTTTTCCTTACCAAATGAACCTGTCCTACTCTACATTTCGTTTCTAGTCTATCTCCATTCACTGTAATATTTGGTGTTGGCCATGACAGTGCTGACACCCCAACGAGCACAGCACCAAAACTAATTCCCTTTCCTTTGATGCTGAAACCTGCTAAAAATCATCCCCTTCATTTCTATCTTCATCTCTTATAAATTCAATTTAGTTTTAAGTGAGTTGGCAATGGGCTGTATTAGTGACTTACACATCTACCTTAAAAGTAGAACAAAAGTCTACCATTGAGATCAGATCCTTTACAAAAAACGATAAAGGTCTCATGTAGGTCACTACTGCTACTCTGTAATATCACTTTGTTGTTCTAAATTGTATCTATAAAGAATAAAGGATGAAAACACGTTAATCATTTAACAATGTTTGAGAAGATCACAAAAATTCCTAACAACCTTTAAGATAAGATAATTTAGAACCTCTGGAGCTTGCAGAGACAAAGAGGAAAGTCCATTAAAACATTAGAAACCAGAGAATTCCTCAAGTGACAAGTCTTTAGTTACTCCTCCCTAAATAACTCTCAGGATTAAGATTTACAAGGAGTACTTTAGAGAGGCATCACAAACTTCCTAGGTTGAAACTGTTGATGTTTCAAAAGTACAATCTGCTGTTAAGAGTGGAATCTTCTCCCAGTTCACTCATCAACAAGAATCAACTGAAAGCTTCTTTTTCTCAGGTTCTGTCTCAGGCACTAGGAACACAGCAAGTACAAAAGCCAGGTCTCTCTTCCCACAGAAAAGGAAAAAGGCTGCATTCAACAGGGCCTCAACGGATAGAAGAAGTGCAGTCTCTTTGTAAACAGTTGCTGAAAACAGTTCCCCTAAACAGCATGTTATTTCCCAGGCCAACTAAAAACAGTAAGAAGGCCTTTTCAGGTCCTGAGATAGTAACACTCACGTGCTACAATGTTGCAATCAGAGAACTCCTATTGGGTCAAAGATCCCCTGGTAATGAAATGAGAAATTTCTAGTTTCTTCTTTCCCTGTTAGACTGGGGTTTGGTAAACCTTTTCTGTACAAGTCTCAGATATAAGTCAAAGTAGACTTTGTAGATCATAAAGTTTCTTGGTAAGTAAATTAAAAAAAAAAACAGTTTTGTGTTTTAATCCAAACTATCATGAAACAGAAACACTGGATAAGTGTCCTATAAACCAAAATGTATTTTCATAGTTCTGGAAGCCGTAAGCATAAGGTCAGAGTAAATTTAGTGGAGCTGGAATGAGACCCCCTTTCCTTTCCTTCCTCCCATGGCGGAGAAACAGAACTAGACAAATGACCCTCTTACTATCCCTTCAAGAGGGGACCATCCTCATGAACTAAGTACCTTCCCAGGGTTCAACCTCCTAATAGCAGCAGGGCACTAGGATTTCAAAATATGAATGTGAGGTGGATATACACATTTCATTCACTGGACTGTATCTCAGGATGACAGACTTAGGGCAAAGGCAGCAGTTTCATTCTGTCATCTTGGTGGTCTACACTTATAATCCCAGAGGTATATCAAAAGGATCAGGAATTCAAATTCTGTCTTGGCCACACTGGCAGAGAAAGTGAGAGGATTATATAACGACTAAATAAAATTAATACAGATTTTATGTTCCACAGCTATGAAGGCAACAACATAACTGCATGCCCATTCCTGGTTGTTTTTTTTTTTTTTTTTCTTTTGAGACAGGGGTCTTGCAAGGCAGCCTGGAATGGCCTTGAACTCAAGATAATTCTGCTCTGTCTTGTTTGTTTTTACAAATAGAGTATCTATCACTATGTAGCCCAAAGCTGATCTCAAATTAATAATCCTCCAGTCTCAGCATCTAAGTACTGTGACTACAAATATTCCCTACCATGTCCAGCTTTTCCACATTGCTTATGAGTGTAAAAAAAAAAGAGAAAAGGTAGTTTCAAAAAAATTAAATTATGAATAATATGTGCTATATATTTTACTGTGCTATGCAAGAATCACAGTACACATACACAGTTTTACCAGATTATCACATACTTTTATCACTATCATTTATTTATGTTGAAACTTGTTTTGTTGTGTACTTCTGAATATAAAACTACTTTCTGATAAAAAAATGGAAATAAGAAAAGAGGATACAGAAACATACTAAAAGTTGTGATAATATTACTTGCCAACCTGACTAGATTAAAAACCTAGAGACCCAGCAAAGCTTGGTTGTATGCATGTGAGGGCATACATCATACCCACATACATATCCACAAACTGGCATGTGAATTTGAGTAACTGGGAAAGATCTGCTCTTAGTGTGGCCAGGAGCCCTATTGTGTCTGCCAGGCACTGAGCTAAAACAAGAACCGAAGAAACAAAATGAAAGAAACCAAAAGAATCACTTATAAGAAAGGCAAAAATCGGAAAGTATGGCACTAACAAATGCTGGAAAGGAAGAGGGCATAAAAGCCCTTACACACTGTTTACGGAGTATAAAAAGTTATATTCCTGTTAGAGAGCTACTGGTACAACTACTGTAACTATGGTCCAGAAGTTCCACTAATAAGCTGTAGTGTAGTTATGATGTGGGATTCCCCTCTGTGTGCTGTGAATATGTTTTATTAGTATTGGTTAATAAAGAAGCTGCTTTGGGGCCACAGCAGGGCAGAATAGAGTAAAGAGGGAATTCCAAGCAGACAGAGGAGGAAAGAGGACGGAGTCAGAGAGAGCCATGTAGCTGCCAAAGGAGATAGATGCCAGAACTTTACCAGGTAGGGCACAGCCTTGTGGCGATACACAGAATAATAGAAATGGGTCAATTTAAGATGTAAGAGCTAGCTAGAAATATGCTTAAGCCAAACAGTATTGTAATTAATATAGTTTCTGTGTGATTATTTAGGGTCTGGGCAGCTGGGAAACAAATGGGCAGTCTCCGCCTACATAGTTAGACACTGAAATACTAATCAACAAAAATAAAACACCTAGAATATAGATCAGTCTCAAAATCTTACTAGAAGCCGGCAAACTACATACTCACTGTGCTATTCCAGTTACATGTAGTTAAAGCATAAAGTAACATAATGGTGAAAGGAATTAGATAGAGGCTGCTGGAAGATGAAGTTAACCAACAGAAAACAGACGGAAAGGTTTAGAGTTAGTGATGAAAATTTTTGTCTAACTTGGTGATACATACACCCATCAAATTTAATTAAAACAGGTACTGTGCTGGCTAGTTTTTATGTCAGATTTGACAGCATCTAGAATCATTTGAGGGAACCTTCATTGAGAAAAAGTCTTCTATCACACTGGTCTATGGACAAGTCTGTGGCGCATTTTCTTGATTGATGATCTATACGGGAGAGCCCAGCTCACTGTGCATGGGGGCCACCCCTTGTCTGGTGGTCCTTTATTGATATAAGAAAGCAGGCTGAGCAAGCCAAGAGGACCAATCCAGTAAGCATTACTACTCTATGGCCTCTCCATCAGTTCCCGCCTTGAGTTCCAACCCTGACTACTTGAAGATGGACTGTGATTGGAACTATAAAATGAAATAAACCCATTCTTCCCCAAGTAACTTTTGGTCATGGTGTTTTATCACAGCATTAGAAACCCCAACTATGATAGATACATTCTGCTTTGTGTTAATTATAGCACAAAGTTCTTTCTGTACCATAAACATATTGAATATCCTCATCTGAAATACCTGGAACCTGAAGTGGTCTGGATTTAAGATGTCTTCAGATTCTAGAATACTTACATAAATAAAATGAGATCTCCATAAGAGAGACCTAAATGTAAACATAAAATCCACTTACGTCATACACATCTTATTCACACAGCATAAAGAAAACCATGTACCACTATCTGTATTTTGACTAGAACCTGTCACATGAGGTCAGATGTGGTAATTTCCATTTCAAATTTCCAGATTAGGAAAGCTCAATCTGTACTTAAGAAACCAAAAATAATTGAATTAAACTAACAAAACCAAGAATAACTAAACAAAACAAATTAATTCAGTTACTCTTGGTTCTGTACACACACACAGACACACCCCCTGTATAAACAGATCCACAAAATCACTAGGAGAAAATCATAATAAACAAGACAGTCATTCATTTGTACTTCATTTATTTGCTCAATTCTCCATGTATTCTCACATAAACACCTGTAAATGTTTGTATACAAGCAAACGTTTTTAAACTGTTTTATACTCTAACTTGCTACAATTAACTATGCTAATATTTTACCTGCCAATAAATATAAATCTTATTCTTAAATGAACTTTGGAAAAACCAAACTATATTCAGATTTGGTTTATGCACTTACAAACCATGTAATCTTGGTTAAATCACTGAACTTCACAGAAATCCATTTTTTATCTACAGTAGAAAATAGTAACAGCTACACCATAAATACTAACTATAATTAAAAGTTATTTGCTTAGCAATAACTATTTTTATGAACCAAGCATGTGAAAATTATGTGGTTAGCCCAAGCAAATGTTTCATTCATGTCTTTTTAAATTAATGGATTTTATTACAGAGTACTTTGATGCATTAATTTCATGATCCAAGATCTGCTCATATTAAAATAGAAACAATTACCTTTCAGAGTTATATTAGTGATTATATAGCCCATACAGAAAAAGTTAAATCACAATGCTGTATGAGTATTAGGAAATTATATGTTCTTTTTCCATTTAGTGTGAATGATTTGAAATCATTATTTAATAAGCAAAGAATATTTGCTTCCATGAATATAGTAATTATATGAATAAATCTAATCTAAAAGTTGTTATGTAATAAAATCCCAAAAAATCCCAAAGAAACATATGTATTAAAAGAGTAAATAATAATAAATTGATATAAATTTCATGGTTCTGAATAGGATAAGTGAACATACCCCAGTGCTGTCATTAACTGTATCCTTGACTATACTGAACAGCATCAAGAATACTTTAAAGAGTCAATTCTTAATCTACTACTCTACAGATTACTTTGCCTTTCATTTCTCAATGTTCTTTTTCCCCAAATTCACAATTTTGGAGCTATTACACGCATTAAAGCATTATCTGTATATACTCTGTTTCTAATGTTTCCAATCCAAAATGAGACTAAGAGACCAGGTGAACATTTACATAAGACAGGATTTTAGAAAGGCTTTCAAGTCTCACAAGGTCAATAACATATTTACAACTTTATCAAGGGTCAAGTACAGTCTTGACCACATAGTAGGTTTTCAAGAATTATTTTCTGTGTAACAGAACAGCTGAGCATGGTGACTCATTATTGTAAACTGTAACCCATGGGAGGCTAAGGCAGGACTGCTGACATGCCTGGGCTACAAAGACCCTGCTGAAAGAGGGGGGAAAGCTAAGACAAGGAAAGGAATGTCAAGAGGGAGAACACGTGGAAGGAGGAAAGAGGAAATAGGAATTAATTAACTATTTTTGATAAAACTAGGCTGTTGTTGGTAAAAGTAATCATGGCAGGGGTGGGGAGGTTAACCAGTATTTATATGTCTGCTCATACATTAATTCTATTAAGTACTGCATGTTTTACTCCTTCTGGTAGCCCCATGAAGCAAGCCAGTAAAAGCACAGGGATGTGGAAAGTGATGTATAAATAAGAAAGGTAACACAAGAGTGCACAAGGTAGCAAGGCCGCTTTAGAGTCTCCCAGTATCTCTAATGCTCAAGGAGCCATGCAAAACTCTACACATTCATGGGCTCCTTCTAATTAAATTATTAGTAAGATATTTTTTCAAGGGTTGGAGGCTGACCAGAATCCTAAAGCAATTTTCTAATTATATCTTCTTTTATCTCCTCAATCCATAGTTATTCAGAAACAGTAAATATTTTAGTTAATTACAGACCAAGCTTGTTTGCAATGGCTTTAAAGAGGCAGGAAGAGTTAGATGCAAACTGAATAGTTCTAGTCCATTAAGACACTTCCCACCACACAGAAAACTTTCTCCTAAAAGCTTATTTTCACTTATTCATTTACCTGATCTCCCACCCTCAAATGACCAGAGTTGCACTATTTGCCCCTTTTCAAATTTCCTGACAATTATTCCTTCTTTTTATTTCACCATTACATTTCAACTGTTGTACCTCATACAAAAATGATGGCAGAAGTAACAAAAGTCTAATCTTAATTTATCCCTATGGTCACAGTGTGTTCATATGTTTTCAATATTACCCATGATCCTGGGGACAAACTTAAATGACTAAAGGCATACTGCAGCTTCTCTGGAATTACCTTTACAAGGAGAGAGGCAAAATCATTCCTCCCACTGTGAAGACAATGATAAGCATCAGATATGGAGGACTTCTTCAAGCCATATCTCTAACAGATTCTGTGATTCTAACAATTATTCATTTCAAAGAGTTATATAATTTAGTAAAGAAATTATCTATCTCAATGACAGCACCATGGAAGACTTCTAATGTTGCTAAAATATATCAGGTACGGAAAGTCAGAACTTGCCAGATATACCTAGCTTATCTTTGGACAAAGAAGTAGAAAATTTATTATACTATTTTGCCAAAATCTGATACTAATTCCAAACATTTATCCTTTGTAATTTTGATATGTGTCTTCTGGTTATCACCATTTAGAATGCGGAATAACCTTGCATACTGAAAACGGTGTTTTTGCTCAAGCAACACTAGCAGTAATAACCTTTGAATTCCTGGCACGTTATAAACAGTGATGGAAACGGTAAGAAAGCCTACCATCACAACAGCAGGTAAATTAGTTTATTTGGTTACAGTGTTTCTAAATACTTGACTGGGAGCCAAATTAAAAATAAATTATGTAAATACTGGTTCCATACATATGGAGTTTGCAAGTGGCCACACTTGCTTTCCAAGTAAAAGTTAAGAGACTGAAAATCCAATAATCCCACTTGGATTCCTAAGAGAAGTAAGGGCATAAGGCGAGTGGTCATCATGCACCCAAGACCAGAGACAGTTTCATGATTAGAGGGAGTCACGCATCTTAACTGGGGTTTAAAAAAAAAACAAAAAAAAAACAAAACATGATTTGGGAAGCAGTTCAAGTACGGAAATACAAATTATATTTGATGAACTGGAGATTATATAAACAAAACTGAGTTTAAAAGAAAGGAGGGGCATATGGGTAGGTTTAGAGGGAGAAAGGGAAAGGGGGAAAGATATAATCTCAAAAAAATACCACAGAATGCTGAAGAAATGACTCAGCAGGTAGGAGTACTTCAAGAGGTTCTGGGTCCAGTTCCCAAAATTCAACATGTTGGTTCACTGCTTTCTGTAACTCCAGTTCTACAGGATCCAACTTCCTTTTCTGGGCTCCACAGGCACCAGGTACACATATGGTGTATGGACATACATGGAGATAAAACATCCATACACAAAAAATAGTATTTTTTTAAAATACCACAGAAAGCCAGGCTTGGCTGGCACACACCTGTTAATTATAGCACTTGGAAGACAGAGGAATGAGGACTGATTGCCATTCAGAGGTCAGTCTAAGTCACATAGTGGCTTCAAGGCCAGCTTGAGTTACACACTAAGAAACTATCTAGAAAGAAAGTTTTATCAAAAACAAAAACATCTCATCTCAAAAAACAGGCAAGCAACAAATAAGAACAAATACCTAAACATATAATGTGTAGTATCTCTAGCTCCTCAAACTTTTAATAAGTGCATATGTTGTCATAAATAAATTCATAAAAAATTAAAATGCATCAAGCTCTGTTTCCTAAACTAGCTACTGGTTTCTGGTTTCATTGGTGTGTGGGACAAAGAATGAAGATTCACAGATCTACATGCTGAAGGTAAGTAAGTAGTTAAGAACAAGAATAAAAGGATGTTATGTTATATTGTCAGATACCAGCGACTACTAGTCTCCATTTACAGTACACAGGAATGTACCACTCAAAACTGACTTTTTACAATCTGGCATTTATATAACAAGAAGAAGAGGAGGAGGAGGAGGAGGAGGAGGAAAGAAAGAAAGAAAAAAAGAGAAAAAAACGAAGATTCCTGGTCAGAACTGGGAATGTCAAAATATAAGAATTTACAATAGAAACAGAAACTAATCTTATAATTAGTTATGAGAGCTGCAGTGTGTATGTTAAAAGGGAACAATAAAAGTAATAATATTACTTCAAAGTTCATCAATGTTCTAAATTAAGAGCTAACAAAACATAAAATATAATTTCCCCAACACAGAAAAAGTTTCACATCTTCAGAAATGTAATGGGCCTTATTTGCTTAAATTTGCCAAATGTAATTTTTTTTAAATAGCAATCCTACGAATACAAAAAGAAAAGACTAAAATTTTTGCCTGTTTTCTACCCTCAGAATACCACATTCCTGGGCCTAAAGAGTTGGCTGAATTGGCACCTGCCATGCAAGCATGAGGACCTTAGTCTGGATCTCAAGTACTCTACATACAAGCCAGGTGTGGCAGATGTGCCTGTAATTCCAGAGCTTAAGGGCAGGAAGAAGACAAGGGAACCCTGGAACCCACTAACCAGTTAGCCTAGAAGGATAGAGAAGAAACCTTGTCTCAAAATATAAGGAAGAAACATACCCAATGTTCATCTTGGAAGTAACATGCTTGGAAGTAACAAAGACACTCACAGTAATATGTACATAAGCAACACACACACACACACTCACTCACTCACTCACTCACCTAGCCTGTCTTTAACTCAGCCTCAAGTTTAGTTACCTAACCTAAAAAACTAGAGCCAAATCACTCACCTGAGGCAATCCTCCAATCATTCCACATTTTTCTGCTTTTACAAAATAAGTGGTGAATTTATTAGTGTTTCTAGCACAGGTGTTTAAGGTAGAAAGAGCTGATGAATGGATGAAAAAATAATTGAGTCCTTTCTTAAAATCTGTATCCTTCTGTTCATATTAAAAGTAGAGTATTGTACACCTAAGGATCAAATAAATGTCTGTAAAAAGATTATCACCAGGTATAGTGGCACATGTAATCTCAGTACTTGTGGGATAAAGGCGTAGGTATTTAAGATCATCCTGGGCTACATGAGACCCAGTTATAAAACAAAGACAACCATTAACAAAGAACTGATCCAAACACACAAGGCACTTTTACTTTGTGCACAAGTAAATACTAAAAATTTACAAAGGCCAATTTTCAGGCTACAGAAATGGCTGTTATTCAAAGAAATGCTGGTAACACATTGGGTTTAATACTATTTTTTCTCATGAAAATATGAAAAAAAATTGCTGAAGGAATACAATTACTGCATGCCCTGCTATCATTTCTGTGTCAAACTACTATACCTTTGTTAAAATTTATTTATTTAAAAAAAACTATCTTTTCTCATTTTACCTACCAATCCCAGTTTCCACTTCCTTCCCTTCTTTCCCTCCCTCCTCCTCCCCCCCCATCTACTCCTCGGAGAGGATAAGGTTTCCCATGCAGAGTCAACAAAGTCTAGTACTTTGCTCTGAGGCAGGACCAAGGCCCTCCCCACTATATTTAGAACCTATTATATCTTACACCGATAATCATAAGGTAATTAGGCATCCACAATCCTCTAATTAGGAACCCTTTATAATAAGAGAAAAATTATTTGCCTTATGCCTTTGAAATAACTCACAATTTAAATGAACCCCATGAAAGAATAGAACATCTGTCTAAAAGCGGAAACAATTAACTGTGATATACACCCGATTATAAGATTAATTCTACACCTAATAATTCAAATTCCTGTAGAATCACTTAGGAGCTGTTTGCACGTCTTGTATACACACCTACTTTCACATTGGGTTTTCTCTATGAAGCAAAGCTGTAGGCAGAGCATGTGACTATCCAGTGGCGTCTATGCATGTAGGAGGAGCGTCACTCAGAGCATGTGACTATCCAGTGGCGTCTATGCATGTAGGAGGAGCGTCACTCAGAGCATGTGACTATCCAGTGGCGTCTATGAATGTAGGAGGAGCATCACTCAGAAACGAGGAACAGAAAGATACAAATACACCTCAGCTATACAGTATACTTCATCTGAGTAGAGTTTGAAACCTGAAGAAAAGCTACCATGTTACATTCTACTATTTCAATGTATTCTTAGTTCCTAATTTCTTCTCATTCTTATACTTCTATTATTTATTTTTCACAGCTCTTCAGTCTCTTTGACCTTTTAAATCTCTTTTTAAAATATTTCATTTGAAACATTACTTTTTTGATGCACTCCTCATATACAATGGAATGGCTTCTTTCTCTTCAGCTCCTAAACTTCACCAACCCACTCTCTGCCCAGTCTGCTGCAAGGACTGTCATGTTCATCATCTACCCAGTTCAAAGGCTGCTCGCTTGCTTTCCCCCTTAGCTCTTCAAGACCTGACTTCACTGTACTGGTGATCTGCTACTCACAGACATCTTTGCTGGAGTTTTTTCCACACCCTTCTCTTCACTGCTCCAGTGTTCCTCTCTTAAAGATTTGTATTTCGCTCCTCATGACCCATGTTCTCTAACATAGTCTCAAGTTCTAGCCTCTGCCTTCATAGTTCTCTTTCAACTGTCTCAACCAACTCTAATAAGAAGGCTAATTCTAACATGGAGGGGAACAATGACTCGAAACTGCAATTCTTCACTGTATCTTCAGTTAAAGAACTATATCCCAGATATGTAAGCTGCAGGATGTCACCTTAAAAAAAAACCATAATCAAAATAGTTCATCCTAAAAGAAAAAATAAAGCTTTCCAAAAGTTCTTTCCTAATGTAATATGACTAGTGGAAATGCTAGACTCCACGCTCTTACATCCATACACACAGTTTGTAAGTATCACGGACACACCTTACTAAACATATCTTAATCATCGTTAAGTAAGCCTGTTGTCATAACTGTGTCTTGTTTTCATAATCTAAGTTTTGATAAATGCCTTGTAAATGTTTTCCTGTTTAGTATCCAGCCAATGACTTTTGGGTAAGTCTAAACATTAATACATCAAAGAAGACATAGCATGCTCAAAATCATCACAACAAAAATATATTGGCTATCTCAAGCCCCAAGCATTTAAAGGAAACATGTTAAATTATGCCTTTTCAAGACAATCTTAAGTCAGTAGAAAAAAAAGTGTAACTCAAAATTAATTTGTATAGTATGAATACAAGTTGGTCCATATTTCAAAATTATTGTTTTTCTTTCCCCACATCTCACTTGGACATTCCTAACAACTTCATGGCATTGATAATCAAAAAAATCTAAAATTTTAACAATCCAAAGCTTTGGGCTATTACAAATAAAATCAGTATGATCCATTTTTAGGTATATCTTCCAAATAAGAAGTTAGAACATGATATACTGTGTGGTGGTTTAAATTAAACAGCTCCTATAATCTTAAGCATTTAAATACTTGGTTCCTAGTTGGTAGCATTGTATCAACAGTCTTAGGAGGTATGGCCTTGCTGAGAAAGTATGTCTCCCTGGAGGCAGCTGTGAGGTCACAAAAGCAGCCTGAATTCTCAGTGGCTTTCTCCCACACTCCCTATCATGACAGTGCTGGACTCCTATCCCTCTGGAACTGTGGCATGAGGGCAGGGCTTGTCGGGGTTTCCATCCTGCCCAGTTCCCCAGCCGTTTAGTCCCAGAGAAAATCACACAGAGGTCTGCATTAGGTTATAAACTGATTGGCCCATTAGCTCAGGCTTCTTATTAGCTCTTGTAGCTTAGATTAACCCATTATTCTTATCTATGTTAGCCACATGGCTCAGTACCTTTTTCAGCGGGATAGGTCACATCCTGCTTCTTCGGTGGTCTGGGCAGGAGTCTCGGGAAGAGCTTCCTTCTTCCCAGAATTCTCCTGTTCTTCTGGCCCCACCTTTACTTCCTGTCTGGTTTTCCCACCTATACTTCCTGCCTGGCTAATGGCCAATCAGCGTTTATTTAAATCATGATTGACAGAATACAGACAATTCTCCTGCACCATGGAACCATAAGCTCCAATAGCTCCTTCCTTCTTTAAGTTGCCTTGGTCATGGATTTTTATCACAGCAATAGAAAAGTACCTAAGAAAGACTGCTAACATTTTTACATGTATATATTCTGACAGTGCTTTTGACACATATTTTCCCCATATTTACTGTTGGCTGTAATCTCTCATCTGAATTTTAGCGATTAGACAGGTTTAAAAATTCATTTATTATTTTAAAATGTATTTATCAGAGTATTCCAAAATAGTATTAGGGACAGTCTTGCTTATTCACAAAGTATAATTTTCTGTTTGAGATAAAACATGGAACTAGATACACTACTGGAGATCAACATTAATAATAAAATTCCAGTTAGGCTCAAAACCAGTGAGTTTGTCAGGTCAGGTTTTATCAGGTTATTGATTAAGAAAAAATAATAATTTCCAGAGATCTGGGGTTTCCAAGGTTGTAAAGTGATCATGGGCCTATATAACTAATATTACCACATTATAAATCTGGAACTTTTTCTAATGTGAAAGTACATAAATAAAATACGTGAAATGAATGACATGGATTTCCCTCAAACTCTGTGCATGAACCATTCAAATAGCTCTACCCCAAGTACAGCAATACACAATGGGTGTAGGACAGGTCTGCAGTGGGCAGCAGTGGTGCAAGCAAGATTACCAAGAGCAATCTCCGACAGAAAAATTTCACTGAAATTAATGATGTTTGGATATTCCTTGATCACTTGAAATATTAAAACATGAGGGCTTACAAATCCAGAGCTTCAACCAAGTCCATTTTGGTTTGTTTGAAAGACAATATATAAGTCTCAAATGATTCTAACTGAAAAATCTTGCCTGTGTTATGATCAAAATGAAAGGATTCTTTCAATTAGTATTGATTTAGTGCTATGTGTTATCCACAGACTGTTCTGTTGTGGAGTATATTTTAATTAGACAAAGATGTGTTATACTTGTTTATGCTGTAGAATATTACTTTAACTGTGTAAAAGTGTGTTACTTTTGTTTACACTGCATTTGTTTAATTACATAAAGATGTGTTGCATTTGTTTCACCCTGTCTGCCAAAGGCACCTGACTGCTCTAATAAGAAGATGAACTGCAACAGCTAGGCAGGAAAAAGACAGGGCTGGTAGGGAGAGATGATAAACAGGAGAAGAAATCTAGGCTAGAGAGGAGAGGAGGAGGAGAGAACAAGGGAGACACCTGAAGCAGTGAAAGTAAGATATTCAGAAGAAAGAAAAAATAAAAAGTCCTGAGACAAAAGGAAGATAAATAGAAACAGATTAATTTAAGTTAAAAGAACTAGCCAAAGCGAGCCTAAGCCTGGCTGGGCATTCAAAGCTAATAATTTAGGAGCTGGTTGGTGGCCCAAAAAGAAAAAGCCTGGTACACTGTTCCAAGGGCAAGTGCTTTTCTCCAAACAGTGATGGTTCTAAGTCAGATCACATGACTCTCTCAATTGTATCATCTTATCCAAGTTAATACTTGTCTGTCTCTCTCCTCTGATCTCACATATCTCCCCTCTCCCTCTCATTCATCACATGCCAGCCATTCCAGTTCTATCTCTGGGAATTTGTACTAGTTGTTCCTTCTATTTGGAAGATTTCCATCCTTTACTTACAGTGTCTCCTAAATACTACACCTCGGAGTGCATTTCTC
Organism: Ondatra zibethicus; assembly: GCA_004026605.1. NCBI lineage: Eukaryota > Metazoa > Chordata > Mammalia > Rodentia > Cricetidae > Ondatra > Ondatra zibethicus. The sequence continues at coordinate 107,519 of PVIU01002511.1, read as the reverse complement.
AACCCCTCTTCCCCCAGCCATCAGTCAATATTCTTTCACATGCCAAATTTTATATGACTAACAGCATTTAACAGTACTTAAAATCCCACAGTCACATGTTTACAGTTTGTGTCCCCCGAGAACAGGGACTCACTCTGTCATTACTGAAGCAGGCACAGTCAAAGATCAGTGTCCAGTGCACAGTAAAATGTCAATAAATATTTGCTAATTTTGATTAGTAAGATAAGACATGGGAATAAATTAAAGCATATCAAAAGGTAACACATATTACTGAATCCCAAAAAGCAAGAACTCAACCCCATTTGGGAAGTTATATTGACTTTTCAGAAAATGTGTTGGCTGCAGGAGCGAAGAGATTGGGAAAAGACAGAACTCCTGGAGGAATAGTTATAAAGTTTTTCCAGTCATCCAGCAGAAACAAGGGTCTGAGTAAAGTGTGGCAGCAGGTAGGAAGCACCAGATGTTCAATGTATTTCAGAAACAGAAACCGCTACCACCATCCCACTGAAGATTCGATTCATGGAATAAGGACAACAAACAAGGTTATGATGGCTCTAGGGCATCTGATTTGGCCCAATTAAAATACTGCTCTTAACCCAGATGAGAAATGTGAAAAAAAATTAGAATATGATAATTAGAAATTTTAAATCATCAAGTTTGGCGTACCTGACTATAAGATTAAGGTATCATAAGCAATACAAAACTGCTCTGAAGCTCTCAAACTGAAACAAATCTGTGTATTAGGCATACACAGCATGCCAGAGCTATTCCAGTCATCAATATAACAATGAGCAAAGCAAAATACACTTATGCTCACAAAATTTACATTGCAGGAAGACATACACACTATAATATCACCAATGGCAAGGACTATGAAAAAGATGTGTTACACTCCAGTAGTAGAACATTTGCCTACCATATGCAAAGTCCTAAGTTCAACCCCAGCCAAACAAAAAGGAAAGAAGTGGAAGGTAAGGGATGGGGAGGAGAGAAGAATATAAACAATATAAAATTTAAAGAAAATGAAAAGGGATGCAGATAAGGTCCGTTGCACAGAATGAACAAAAGCCTCATGATAAGGCAAAAAAAATTAAGTGAAGTGAGGGAGAAAGTCCCATCAATGACCCTGACAGTATAATCAAGGTACATGTGTTCTACAAAGAAAATAACATTAGAAACACTAAGGAAGCCAGGGGGTGGTGGCACACGCCTTTAATCCCAGCACTGGGGGTAGGAGGCAGAGGCAGGCGGAGCTCTTTCAGTTTGAGGCCAACTTGGTCTATAAGAGTGAGTTCCAGGAGTGGCTCCATAGCTACTGAGAAACCCTGTCTCAAAAAACAACAAACAAACAAACGCTAAGGAAGCTGTTTTATCAAACACAAACAAGAGTGAAAACAGAAAATGAAAATGGTTATTACAGAAAACCGTCACCATACCCAGGGACCCGTCTATAATGGAAGTCATCAGAGTGCAAGCTATTTAAAACAAAATTATCTTACATTCATTTCCTAGTATTCAATATAGTACTACAAAGAGATACTCAGTGTATTTTACAGTAATTAGGTTAACAAAGAGATTTTTCAAATGTGGACCCACATTATATTTAACCATCGCAAACTTAATCTCCAAAAGACAATCCAACCAAAATTTAAAGAAAGTATATTTAAATAAATGCCCTTTAGTAACCTTCAAAAGCAGTTTTTGGAAATTTGTTTGTTTGGTGGTGGTAGAGGGGGAACCCAGGACCTATGACCCCAGCCAAAACAGAATCTTTAAAGGATCTGACAGTAGCAACATCACTGGATGACATACCTGCCCTCCACTGGCCCTGCATAGGAGGAAGCATCTACTTTAAAGTATGTGATTTCTGGAGTACCAATGAAAATATCGTAGTAGTTGAGAAGTCTTCCACACTTGCTTTTTGTTTTTGTTTGTTTGTTTGTTTGTTTTTGTTTTGTTTTTTCGAGACAGGGTTTCTCTGTAGTTTTGGAGCCTGTCGTGTAACTAGCTCTTGCAGACCAGGCTGGCCTCGAACTCACAGAGATCTGCCTGCCTCTGCCTCCCGAGTGCTAGGATTAAAGGCGTGCGCCAACACCGCCCGGCTCACACCCTGTTAATGTCTTATTAATTGAAATATTGTTTTGGACCAAGTTCTGATTATGTTGTACATTAAGCTCCAAAAAGTCACTGACAGCAGCTGAGGGGAATGTATCAGCTACACACCAGACAGACAGTAGCATTATCTTAAAACAAGACACTGCTGGTTAAAAATAGATTTACTGCACTGTGTCATTCTTACCAGCATCTATCACTTAAAATTCATCTCTAAAAACAATTGCCCTTTGGCACTAATAATCTATATTGCATTTACATTTGTTCAATGTACTGCAGACTCACAAACAGCAAGGATCTTTCAGTGTTACTGTTTCCACCATCAGGGAAGTCCAGGAATAAACATTTGAAACGGCATGGTAGCTAGCACATGCCTTTAATCTCAGAACTGGGGAAGCAGATCTCTGAGTTCAGGGCCAGCCTGGTCTTCTGATCAAGTTCCAGAACAGCAAGGCTGCAGAGAAACTCTGTCTTGGGAAAAAGAAAGAGAGGAAAGGAGGGAGGAAGGAGAGGAAGGAAGAAAAGGAGGGAGGGAGGGAGAAGAAGGCAAAGAAGGCAGGAAGGCTGGCAGGCAGGCAGGCAGGCAGAGTCAAAACTATCAGCATTTAGAATTCTATGGATTCAATTGGAAACTTAACTAAAGTGCAGTTCAATTTGCACACTTAATCTACTGCTTTTGCATAATGAAATGAATAAAATTTTCTTTATTCTAGAAGACTACGTTAACCATGCCTTGCCAAATTGTCTCAAGTGTTTAATCAGTTATCTATGAAATACTTGGTTCTAACTTGGGGGACAGGTAAGCTAGCCAGCAAAATCTTAACCACTAACTTTCACATAACCAACTTGAGGGGAATAAAGAATAGTTACGGAAAACTAATTAAAAAGGACTTAACAATTTAAATTTATTGTAAATCTGTGACGATAAATACTATCAAATATCACTATGGAAAAATGCAATCAGTCTCTATAGAATATTCTATTGGCGACATCAGAATGAAATGAAATCAAAATGAAAACTAGCAAAAGAGAAACAGAAAACAATGAAAGACATGGGAAGAAAAAAGAGAATAATGAATAGAATATGAAATGTTGTTAATCACCAGGCTTGATTCACCTGCAATCCCAGCCCTTGGGTGACCACAAGTCTGAAGCGAGCACAGGCTACAGGGTGAAACTGTCTTGAAAATCCAATGTGGAGAGGGGGTGAGGGCAATCTGACATTAATTTATGACTTCCTAGAATGAACAAGACAAGAAAGACAACTTGGATGGTCCCTTTGCAATCTTAAGAAAGAGAGTCAGATGAGACGTTTAATCATGTATGAGCTTTTAAGGAAAAGCATCTTGTGCTCAAACTTTTCAAAGCTGATGAGCAATTACAACTACATGTTGTAAATCCAATGCTAGCATATATTGATATTTCCAATATATGAGATTTGGGATAGAGAGAGGATATTACTATGTAGCCCAGGTTGGCCTGGAGTTTATAATCCTCCAGTCTCAATGTTAGCATGACAGGAATGTACTACAACCAGTGCCACATAAGCGTACTACTGACTTGAGGACCAAATACTGTTCATTATCTTCCCTCTTCCTCTATAGAAGTATTAAATGATGTTAGTAGTTAATCTATCAATTTTATTGAGGTATGGTGAAATTCTAATCATTTAACTTTCTGGGCAAACTGATCCTATTTTCTTTATGGTCACTTTCTAAAAAATGTGTATGTATGTGTGTTTAAGTACAGGCTGATCTATTGAAATATGCTAACTGGCTAAAACCTATTAAATTCATTTTTAACCTATTAAAAGTTCATTGAAGCAAGAGGTCAATGCTCTATCCTATTGTTCCTCTTCCAGTTGTGTTTCATGATTTTATTCATACCCTATCTCTTCTTGATTTAATTAATTCTACCTATACAAAATGGAAATGTCATTCCATTTGATCTTTTTTTCAGAAAAGGTCATCTATTTTGCTTTTATTGACTATTCAATAAGAAAATCTACAGTCTACTCTAAGTTAATATTTATGTACCAAAACTATAGTATCTTACAAACACAGTTCACTCCTCAAATTAGTTTTCAGTCTCTAATGTTAATGAAGAAACATGTTTAGAAAAGGCAACCTGCCCCAAGTTACAACCTTACTGAGGTAGAATCAAAAGTCAATTTTCACTTGCCTGGCTCCACTGCTATACATGCTAAAGATACTATCCTCTAAATAGTGCACTTAGAACAGGAGACTTTATTTTGTCTGGAAGTCATATTTTTACCTTATTTCCTGTCTACACACACTCCTATGCTCCATGTTCACACATATATAGCAACTCTATATCAACATACATAATTTACCTGTTTTGAATTATGTAATAAGATAATAACTGGGAATACAACCAGAATATACCAGGATTTAAAAAAAAATAAACTAAAAAACGGTATTCAATAAAATCTGTAGATGATCAGAAAATGATACTCCAAAATATGCAGCTTTAGACTTAGATGAGAGCACCTGACAGCAAATGAGAGAAGGATGTTTTTTGATGTTGCTTATCTTAAAGGCCAAATCCTCCAGGACACATGCAACCACGCCTTCAGATATCTCATGGAGGACTGAAGCAGTGGACTAAAAAACAAGCATGAAGGAAGACCAACACTGACACCACCACACTCCGAACTCAGAAAAACTTTGCATCAAGCTACTATCTATCCTTCTCAGGACCACTGCCTCCCCTGTAAGAATGTACTCTTACTCTAAAACTGCCTACATCCCCCATCTCCTGGTCCCTCTTGGATAGGGTACATAAACTGCCAAACCTTACTGGGTACTCATTTCTAGCAATACAACTGAATGCCTTTTCTCCCTGGCAATCTGCCTATTGTTGGTACAACTTTTGAGACGGTCTTACCATGTTCCCCAGGCTGGACTAGAACTCACAGAAATCCACCTGCCTCTGCCTCCCAAGTGCTGGGATTAAAGGCATATGTCATCTGAATCTGTGTTCATTTTAGAACACTCAATCACTGAACCTCCCAAAGGGAGAAAAAAGATTCTTTGCCTCTACAGACTCGAAGTACATATTATCAACAAGCATATTCAGTACAAATTGTGTGTTCTTGACACCTGTTTTGGTTTGTTCAATTGCTGTGAAGAAATACCATGATCAAGGTAGCTCTCAGAAAGCATTTAACTGGGGACTCGCTTACAGTTTCAGAGGTGTAGTACATTATCATTATTGCAGAAAGCAGACAAACAGGGCGCTGGAACAGCAGATGAGAGCTATATCCTGATCCACAGGCAGAAAGAGAGAGAGAGAGAGAGAACAAGAACACACACAACAGACTGGACCTTGCATGGGCTTTTGAAACTTCAAAGCCCACTCACAGTGACACACTTCCTCCAACAAGGCCATACCTCCCAATCCTTCTAATCATCTCAAATAGTGCCACTCCCTGATGATTAAGTATTCAGTATATAAGCCTGTGGGGTCATTATTAGTCAAACCACAACATCGGGCCCCTTTGTTCTTTACAGTTACAACCTACTTTTCTTATTTTACATATAAATGACATTGAAAGTCCAGTTTTATAAGCTCACCATCCTAAAAAGTGAAAGTCTGAAAAAAAAAACTAAGACTGCTAAATACATGAACAACAGCAATGTAGACTGACAAGAAAAATGAAGTAACACATACATGAATTAAAAGGAACAGTAGACTGCTTCACAGGGTTGTGATGATTATCTGTTCCCCATTCCAAAAATAAAAGTTACATTCATAATGATGGAATGGTTGAGGAGAAAATAATGGGGGCAGGGGAGCTAAAATATAATTTACTTTCTAAGGGCTCCAAATCCATACTCTACCAGTGTTATATCTTCTATTGTCTTTAGTGTTAATTTTGAAAAGATGGTAAAAGGTTAAACACACAAGATTTAGCATGAGAAACAATACAGGTGTTCAAATGTCATTCCTCTTTCAATACCAATGTGAACTTTTGAGCCAGTTATTCAATGCCTCATTTCCTCAGCAGTCACCTAAGTACACTAGTACACAATTCCTAGGCACATACAAGAACAAACTAGTAATTCTTCCCTCAGTTCCCAATACATAATAATATGATTTGCTTCTGCTAGTTCCCCTAATCAGTGACACTGTCTTGTACATTAAGCAAGTAGAACACTGTCAAATAAAACATAACCGATATTCAGCAAATACTCAATGGACAACTGGTCTGAGAGGAGAAAGGGCAATAATCTCACTAACACAGCAGAGCAGTCCAACCTGACTACAACTACTATTTTTATTAAGTAAATGATCCCAGCACTCGGGAGGCAGAGGCAGGCGGATCTCTGTGAGTTCGAGGCCAACCTGGTTTACAAGAGCGAGTTCCAGGACAGGCTCCAAAGCTACAGAGAAACCCTGTCTTGGAAAAAAAAAAGTAAGTAAATGAATTAAGGAATTGTTTTAAGGAATAAACTACGACTATTTACTAGAAATTACTAAATTCTAGCTCATTTAATATAAACATCTTATGAACAATCATAAGATGCTGAACAAAGAAACTCTATACAATGGAAAGATTTTATAATGACTGATGGCCAAAACATATTTTAAAGCAAACTCCTGATTTAAGCAAAAGGATTAATAAAAATGATATCTAAATATGTGCCAGCTGAGTATGGTAGCATATACCAGAAATCCTAGCACCTGGGAGGAGGGAAAAGAATCAAGAATTGTACAAGAGACCTGGTCTCAACCAATCATCAATCCATCCATCAACCCATATCTCCTAAGCATGCTTAAAAATAAACATTAGATGTTGGGTATGGCAGTGTGCATCTATAATTCCAGTTATTCAAGATACTGGACCAGGAAGATTATTAAGTTCAAAGCCAGTGTGCACAACATAGCAAGGGATATCTTGTCTCATAATAAGAATTTTAAAAAGGAATGGAAGACCAGAAGAATGACTCAGTAGGCAAGAGTATGCACTCCTTATCCAGAGGACCTACATTCAAATCCACTTTCAGGTGGTTTACCTTTAACTCCAGGGAATCCAACAATTCTGGTGCTCACATGTGCGTGCACACACACAATTAGAAATAATTAAAAAAAATTGGATATAGTAAAAAATAACAAAAAGTAGATAATTGCTGTGGGAACTCCTTTAACCAATAGCACAGTAATTCCAAACTCCTTTATGTTGTTTTCAAGCACAGAAAAAAAAAATGGCTTCCTCTGTGGACCTGTTGACATTCCAGAGCACAGTCACCAAGTTTACTCCAAATACTGAAAAGGCCTGGATTCTGTGCAGCACGACTGTTATATGACAGTAACATTAAAGAACTACAGAAACCTAGCCGGGTGGTGGTGGTGGCACACACCTTTAATCCTAGCATTCAAGAAGCAGAGGCAGGTGGATCTCTGTGAATTCAGGGTCAGTCTGATCCACAGAGCAAGTTCCAGGAAAGCTAGGGCTGTTATAGGGAGAAATTCCATCTCCTCCACAGGTGAGGAACACTAACTACAGGACTCCTGATGTACTACCAACATTGGTCTCTTTCCTTTCAAGAATATCATGCAGGAGCCTCTTCTTTACATGCATGACTTTCAGAGTCCTCCTTTAAAGAAAAAAAAATGGGGTAGAGACGGCACAGATAATAAAATGATCCTATTTTTCATTTCTTTTTCCCCTCTTTCTTTAGGTAATACATACCCAAACTTTAAATTAGTGATAATTATGGGATTATATGGCATAGAATAGTATGCTTTGTAACTAAAATCCAATTTGGCCTTAAACTTGTTATATAGCTGAGACTAGCTTTGAACTTGTCCTCCTGCTCTGCTTCCCAAGTGCTGGGATTGTAGACATAACTCTGACTTTGATTGTTAGGGTGCAAGATCTGCATAATGAAAAATCATTCTCATATGTCTATGTAGACAATCAATGGTCTAGCATGGTATACAATATCCTCTCTTCTACCAAACACAGCACTGGGTCAGCTACATCAAAGGTTACCAGGAAAAGTGTTCAGGCAAGTGCCATGTTTTATTCTCCAATAAGCAGATTTGACTGCCTCAAAGCCACACTTGGTTACTTTCTGCTCTGGATCAAAGGAAAGGGCCCTGGGATACGTTAAGACAAAGAGACAATGATCTTGTGTCCAAGCAGGCAGGAATGAAGGGGAGAACACAGCAAGGAGCAAAGGTCAAAGAGGAAGCCAGACACAAGAATACTGTGAAGCTCCACCCATGGAAATGACTGTTTACAAGTCTAGGTTTGCTTCTCAACTTCTGTCATAGGACACCTCCTGCCCTGTTCATCATCCTGAGTCTTCTTCCCTCCAGTGATCTCCCAGCTCAGTCAGTGACAAGTCTTCCCCTTCAAGTGTGAGGGTCTGTATGATCTGAGCTTTCACTGTTTGGGGGAAGGGAGAACCTCTAGAAAATCTATGCATGGTTTTTAACAAGCTCTGCTTTTCTAGTGGCATTCGTATACTCACTGATCTTGTCACATCAGAGCCCTTCATGAAGCATTAAATTGCTCTTCGGTGAATTTTTTCTCCTATATACTGTCAATTATTCCCATTGTTCTTCATGGGTTACAGCCACAGCTAGAAACTGAAGATACTTAGGAGGTGTAATAGAACCCTAATGTTTATTCAGGAATTCACAGGTTAAATTTTCATCTTGCTAAAGATTTATTTTATGTGTATGAGTGTTTTGTCTGCATGTATGTACATGCACTGTGTGTGCACGCCTGGTGCCTGCAGAGGCCAGAAAATGGTGTCACATCCCCTGGAACTGGAATTAAAGAGGTTGTGAGCAGCTGTGTGGGTGTGAGGAACTGAGCCTGAGTCCTCTGCAAGAGCAGCCAGTGTTCTTAACCACTGAGCCAGCTCTCCATCTTCCTTGTTTTGCAATTCCTTTTCTGTGTTTCACTTTTAAGATGTAAGTTCCCTCTCATCAGTTCTTAATGATTTCAGTATTTAACCTACATATTACGACTAGATGGCATTATATAAGTAATGTACACCTTAGAAGACTGGAAAGAAATTAATATGTATGACCATGTGCCTCCTGTCAATAAAATATATAAGCTTAAAAAAAAAAAGACGGGGGGAGGGGTTTGGGGGGGTATGGTGCAAATCTTTGATCCTAGCACTCAGGAGGCAGAGGCAAGGGGATTACCTGATCTACAAATCCAGTTCCAGGGCAGTCAGGGTTACCTGGTTGGAGCTCAGTAGTAGAATGCCTACCATGTACAAGGCCCTGGGTTCAAGTCCCAATACCACAAGAACTAAATAAACAATAAGTTCATAGATAAAACATACCTTATCCCAATTCAGGCATATGCCAATACCCCAATTACACATTTCATGGCAATATATGCATTTGTTTACAACATAGAGCCAGAAGTAGTGGTGCACACCTGTACGCCCACACTTACGAGACTGTTAGCTCCTGTCTCAAAAATAAATAAATAAATACTTTTCCTCAGTGGATTTTTATAATATAAAAACAATTACTGATGTATGTGAAAAATCCTCAATAATCAAACACAGAATTAAAAAAATACAATTATGAATAAAAACAACTGTCACTTTTTTTAACCCAGGCTCTCAAAATCTTTTTTGTTTTCTTCTGAAAATCCAAAAGCTTTTTTCTTTTTTCACGTAATTTCTCTCTTTTGGCTAGGGAGAAAACAAGGCTGAAACAGACAGTTAACACCGTAAGAGGGAAATAAAGCATATACATTAACAACCATTTTAATGTAATGTACTCTTAAATTTAACTAATCAAAAATAACTAAAATTGTATATAAAAATTTCATATAACATGAAACTTAAGCATGAACACTCACCTAACTTCCTTTAGCAGCCTGTGCCATTCACCAGTAACAGTCTAGTAATGAAACCTCTTGCCATTCATTCTAAGCAAACAGCCTATCCAACAGCTCCAGTGTTCAGCCACTCCATCACCACCAAGTTAACCCACTATCACAAGAGACAAATGTGATTTAAAAGAACAAACCTACTTCTTACAACACATATGTGGAATAGTAAGTGTCACAATATTCTACTGTCCCCTGGCCACACACAGAAACTACAATACAGCTGGAGGTTGGAGGTCATATCACCCAAAATGTTCTCTCCATACAATTCTGACTTTCTCTCCCCTCTCCAACAGCAGAAGGCAGGAGGTGGGGATGACACAATGTTAGGGAGGGCACCAGAAGATTACAAATGGGAAAAAAAAAAAAAAACAGGGCAATTAAAAGTTTTAATACACCAGGGATGGACCAAGCACGGAAATAATTAGCACTACTATTTCAAGATGTGATTTTTCTAGATCTATGTAATTGCTGAAAAAATATATACATGCCCAATTTAAAGCAGTTAAATATCCCTTTCTCTGGCAAACTGCTCCTTTTTAAGTAACTAAGTTACTTGGCAATCTCCTTTGTTTACAGTTCCCGTGCCTCTTCACTCTCTATTCATTATGAGAAACACATGAAATTACACTGGATTCAGAGCAAGATTACTAAAATCTCTGCAACAAGTCTTGTTTTGGTACCCTAATACAGCAGTCATTTCACCAAATATTATTTACTATTTGATAGGGCTAAGCAGGGTCTCTGGGATTGACATGAAACATTATGATTTTTCAAGATAAATGTCTCATGCATGTATTTATCTATTTATGTGTGTTGGGAGTGTGTGTTCATGTGCATGCTACAGCACATGTGTGGAGACCAAAGAAGAAAATACTGGAGTCAGACCTCTTGTTCTTTCATGTGGGTTCCAAAGATGGAACTCAGGCATGTCAGCAAGTCAAGTGCCTTCATCCACTGAGTCATCTGGCCAGCCTTCAGGATATTAACTTCAAATCATCTATCAAATTGGTAGGTGATATGCTTAAATTCTGAGATAGAAAACAGTCATTTCAGTGTAAGAAATAATGAAAGTACAGCTACCCCACTTTAGTCTCTTATTTCCAGGTTGCATCTCTTTGGAATTAAGTTTGCTAAACTTACAGAGCCCCTTGAACTTGCACAATACCCTCTGTGAATAACATATTAGTGAAGAGGAGGCCAATATGCACTACAGTAATGGGAGAAAAATCATTTATGACTTAGCTTGGAATGTGAGCAATTATATACTCATTGTCACAAGTGAGCAATTATTTCACAGTATGCTTCAAATCTCTCAATCCAATTCAGCATTACTTTCAAAGGCTAAACATGCCCAAGCTTAACATATAATCAGTCCTCAACATTTAAGGAGGAAAACACTTGTCACTAACTTCCCCAATATTATCTTAAATACTGAATGACTTGCTAGTAAAATTCTACTTCTCAGCCAGGTATGATGGTGCATGCCTTTAATCCTAGCACTCAGGAGGCAGAGGCAGGTGATCTCTGTGAGTTCAAGGCCAGCCTGGTCTACAACTCCAGGACAACCAGCACTGTTATATAAACAAAAACTATCTCGAAAAACAAAACAAAATATTTTAGCTCTCAAATTTGTTTTGATTTTTAAAATTGCTTCACGCCTGCTGTGGTGGTACAAGCTGACATCAAGAAAACCACTATCCATCCAAATTCTTCAGTATATTGGAGCAAAAACTGGAAGCCATTTAAGATAAGTCTTTAAAACGCAAGTCAATTTGATAGTTCTTAAAGTATCTGTTACTATATTCATCTGGCTCCGTAAACAGGGTACACTTAAGGTATCAGCATATCCTCAGTGTTCTATCAACTTCATCATTACTAGGTGCACGGCACGGTGCGTGAGTCCAGATGGAAGACTCACAGGGACATATTAGAATGCACTCATGTTTGGCTTCTTTGGCGACCCATTACATTGAACATATGAATGTTATTTTTAGCTGTCACACATAAATATTTCCTATTTACTTTAGCATCTACATAATCATATATGCCATTCAGTGTACAGATACAACTTTCAGGGGGCAGGTCAGTTTAACCTGGCTGCACTAACAAAAAGGTACAATGATATCAAAACAAAAAAGCTTAGCAGTTACCTTTCAATAATTTATATATCTGTTACCTAATAAACATTTTAATCTGTTTGCTTTCTTCCACTATTCTGAGAGTATTTGCTCAGGAAATAAAAATTGTGCCCCCCCCTCAAAAAAACCTACTAGAGGGAAAAAGAAGAAAATGTAATCTTCCCAAACTACACACAAAAATAAATATTAAGAATATAGATTTAGCACTCTCCAGTCATCATTGTTCTAACTGCAGGTGAGAGCAGACCATGATTAGATGGGATAGACACAGGCATGCAAAGCATTCACTTACCCCATTGTGCTTTTCACAGCACACTTTTCTGGAGCTTGAGATCTGGGAAGTAGGGAGCAAGTCACAGCAGTGGGTCACTTGACTATAAGGTACATTAATTTATGGGAATATAGCTCACCATGACTTTAACAAGGCTCTGAGTGCCTTCTTCTTAACCTTTCAACAGCTGATAGTGATTATCTGAGAATCACGAAGTCGGAAGGTGAAAGTGCTGCATGCAAAAAGTATTATGTATCGCAGAGGTAAGGTAACTTAAGCACAGAGGTTAAACCAGTCTCACATTCAGAACAGAACTGAATTCTACAGACCCCACCTTCAGTTTTCAGCCCCTTCAAATGAAAAACTCTCACAGATTATACCTTCCTATTACCTCATGGCCTCTTCTTAAGGCTCCTATCCATGATACGCAGTCTTATCACATATCACATTGTCTTGGAATGCTCAAATCTTTAACTCTCCATTTAAGAGATGAGGAAACAGTTCAGTAGTGAACATGTTTAGCATGTGTAAGCTCCTATATTAATCCCAATGCACACTTTCTGTGTGTGCATGTGTGTTTGTGTGTTTCCATTCTCCCAACACCTTATACAAAAAGTACTCAAATCATAAACTCAGAGTAACAACCACTAGACACCCACTCCAGCATTTGGTACCTGGTGCCATCAACCACATGAAAGTTAAAACTCAACTAATCTCATAACTGTCCCCTCCAGAAAGATATTTCTATTTTATAGCACTATCGATTTGGTTGCCCCACAGAACTGCAAACTTGAAAGCATTATTTTCCTCTATTCTCTTTAACAATATACTATTCTTTTTGCTCATATCCTTCTCCATTCTTTCACTTCAGTGAACAAGTTCAATGATAAAGTTCTTGGCGAGCATGTGTGCAAGATCCTTCAGTTCTATCCCTTAACCTTAAAGAATTAGGATTTTTATTGATAGAGTACTGGGAGTGCATTCCTATGTAAAGGAATCTACGTAAGTAAATATAAAATTGCATGCCACACTTAAGGAACAGCAAGTGTTCTCAAATAGGGACACAGTTTCCAAGATGAAAGAACAGGAATGGGGGGAGAGTCGATGCTTTAGGCCAGTAAACTAACCCTTATTTCCTATAGAAGAGTTCTGTGTATGAAGAAGTGTGTACGCACACAAGCTGTACAAATAGGCAGATATATCGACCACAACAGCTGTAGTAGAACAGAAGACAATACATAAATAAATTATAAAGGGCCTTGGAAGCCAAGCTAAGGAATTTGGACTTTATTCTGTATGCCAAAGTAGATCTTCTTTGGCTGTTGTTTAAGTGAATGGCAAAATCAAATCTGGATTTACAAGAAAATGATTCTGGTTGTAGTACAGCAGAGGAGAAAAGGTAAAACCAGAAATAAAGTCTTCTTGTTATTCAACAGGGAAAAGATTATCAAATAGACATCAAAGGCAACTTGAAGCAGTTTGTCAACAGGACTAAACGGTCTACAGTTTCAAAAACTGAAAATACTGGTTCCGAAAAATCAGAAAGTAGATACACTTTTAGGTGCAAAGTTTTAGACATTCTAACTTTAAAATGATTATTAGATACATGGCACTCACTGGCACTATGACACTGGTTGAAGTCTCATTGCTTTAGAATTTCAAAGCTTTTATTCTTTGGATTAGGATGAACATAGAAAACAGTTGGTAAAAAACTAAGATAATTTAGTACCTGACACAACATTTTTAATACAGTAGAATGTAGAACTTCAAATGCCAGTGAGTTTTACTAGAGGATATTCACATCTATTAAGAAAGCATTATCAATAGGGGGAGAGCCAATGTAATGAAGACACTGTAGATGAAACTAACCCACCTAAAGTCTTGAGCAAAGTAACTTTTCCAATATTCATCCCTTTCTATCTTCAGCCTCAGCCCATGCCCACTCTAGTAACCTACATATGAAGGCAGAGCAAATGTTTGCTAAGCATGTGGAAACTGAGTTGACAAGACAGAATAAAGAAAAGTAAAGGAAAATAGTTCCTCACAGCCTCCTGAAGGAACTCTGATCAGGAGTATAGCCACTCCTGGAAAGAAACAGATGCTATGCAGTCTGACTCTAGGCAAGAAGTAAGGGAATTCAGAGTTCAGATCTGTCAGGTTTCACCTTCTTCATAAAGAAATGAAAGTAGCTGGCTGTGCTAGCACATGTTGTAATCCCAGCACTGAAGCCAAAGCAGGCGGTCTACTTCAAGTTCAAAGCTAGCCTGGACCACACATTCAAAACCAGGCCAGCTAGGGATAAACAGCAAGACTGTTTCCAAAATGGGGGAGAGGAAGTTTTAACAAGGACAGAAGTCAGTTTTCAATGGGAAAAAGCAAATCAGTTGATTTCCTCACTCTAATATATCTGTTTCCATTTCTGTAGCTAAACGCTTGTCTACTCCTTTAGCATTTCTCAGATTGTATTAGCTCCTCTATCTACTGACTTTCCCTTTCCAAACGTGTGGGTTATTCTCCAGACAGTCCACATTTCCTTCCGCACTGCCACCGTTTTTAAGAGAAGTTTAGCCCTTTAGAAGGCTTCTCTGGTCACCAATCCACCAGATAGTCACATTCTCCTCTGCTGTGGCACTAACTCTGTTCCTTACACAGTCTGTACTTATTGTTCCGAACCACAATCACTTCTTTATGTCAGCCCCAATAAACTCTTTAAAAGGAACATCCTTCTCGTTCCTACTCCTCCAGCATTTAATTCAGTTTCTGATACATAAGATCAATGTTTGTTTGTTTTAACTCCTGAGCAATTAAACAAATGAGTAACCTCCCAACTAAGGGAAATTAGAAAACAAAAATGTTCAAATTCACACTATTTCAGATAGCCTTCCTGCTCTTCTAAATACTAAACAGCAAGCTGGACCGATCATCGGCATTTCATTCTTTTAATGGAAAAATAAAGGGATTTAAATTTTAAAAAGTGTAAAACTCAGTAGTTTTAACAAATTACATTTTACTAATAACTGATACAGAAATGTCCATTTTCTGGGAATACATTTTGAACACTATAGTAACAGGGGCTTACTCTGAAAGAACACTGTGTCTTTTCAAGTCTGAGTCAGTACCAAAAAGGGATGCACTATAAAAAAGAAGAAGAAGAGGAGGAGGAGGGAGAAGAAGGAGAAGAAGGCTGTGGCGGCGGCTATGCTTGCTGTACAAGTAGGCTCAAGGAAATATTTAGGTGATTGCATTTGTTTTAAGAAAATACATTTTGGTGTGAAATATAGGAAGTAATTAATCATATCAGTAGCAAATTTGGGGACTTTCACAAATTAAGTACTGAATACAAGAATTACTCATAACTTTAAGACTAACTAAATGGGTTCCTAGGTCAGAATTAATCTATCAACAATTTTAATAGAGATATTCTGTCTGAGCCACAGCAATAACAGCAGTACCCAAACCAAACTCTTCTGGACCTCAGGAGAGTCATACATAATACAAGCCACTCACTGTAACTAAAAACATTTCTATGGGAGGAGGAAAACAAAATATATAGCACATTCCTATCCAAACATTTAAATGAGAAGGATTAATTTTAAAAAAAAGTGTCTAAGCTTCACAAAATACAATGTCATGTCATACCTAATCCTAAGAACATACAACAAACTGAACTTTAGGTAAACTTATTTGGTAACTTTTTTTTTTTGAGACAGGTCTCACGTAGCCTCTTAAATGTCTCACATACACCTCTTAAATGCTGATACTACCAACATGGACCATCTTTCTTGACTTGTGATCTCTTTTGAAATGAAAAATATATTTTTCAAAAACATTTGAAAAAATTATCAAATACTCCATTTCAGATACACCCAACTAATAAAGCAGACTATCTCAAAAAGGAATTCTCTGATTCCTGAATGAATAGTGATAGTGAAAACAATAATTTGGGGCTTGGGAAAATAGCTGTGTCAGAGCTTGCTGCAAGCATGAGGAATTCAGTACCCAGAACCCATGTTAAAAAAAAAAAAAAAAAAAGAGCTCCTGAAGTGTAGCACCTAGGCTGTCCTCTGGCTTTCACACAGACATGCACACATGTGCCTCTCTATCTGCTCATGTACATGCAAACACACAATCACCTGCCAAGCTTTTTAAAAAATAAGATTTAAAGAATCCCAATTTCACGATGCAGGGAAGCAACTAACACTAAAGATTACTCATAAACTACAAGATTCTATGCTGAGTAACCAAGAACCACCTTCATTGATCTTTCATAGTCTTACTAACACTCTAAAGCCACTTTTTTCTGCCCAGTTGGAGAAACCAGGAGGTAAGCAAGATCAATAACTTGTCCCCAAACCCCCACTATCGTCGCTCCTGAGATTACAATCCAGAATTATCTGACTTTACAAGAGCGTTCTTAACTACACATGGAAGTCTCCTTTAGGGATTACTATGTATGATGTATGTGGCTGTCCACCTACACAACCTACTTCTCAAAACAATCGGAATGAGAGCAAACACTGCTGTAGCACTAAGCAAAACAAAAATTTCATTGCTCAAACTTTATCTTTTTTCTGTATTGTAATCTGATCCACAAGCAGCTGTCCATTCAGCTGCAACCGGGACTGCCTCACTGGTCTCAAATTATTACTAAAGTTTAATTCTTCATGAACTTTCTTCATGTGCAATCCACAAGTCTTTGAACAATAAAACATTCATCAAAATAATACTTTCTCTAGTCAACAGTTTCACTATATAATGAATCTAACTCTTTTCGATAAACTTCCTTATGATTTAGGGTTATAATTCCCATGTACCTTCTCTCTTTCTTTCGTGTATAGCTTTTGGGATCAGCTTCAACTGGCTGTGTATACTTATTTGGGACTCAAGAACATTTTATCAGGGCAAGTGAAAAGCCATTTCTGAGCATTTTATATAACCCTAGAAACATTTGTATTACACAGGTGTTTACTAAATTCTCTAAGAACTGGTTATTTTTAATAATACACAAAGATCTGCCTTCCTGACTTCAAACTGAAGTGAGGCATGTCTCAAATAAGCTTTTCTACACACCCAAATTTTGACACCAACCACACAAAGGAGTTTAACAAAATCAGCATACTCTACAATTACAACGTATTTCCAACACCACATCCAAGCAGGTTTTTACTGGAGAGACTGGCTCAGGTTTACTCAAGTGCTCTTTTATCTCAATTGCTTGAATACAAATTAAATCACTGATCTACTACATAGTTAGAAAAGTGCAATGCTAAATCTCAGGTCGGTATTATGATCCTCAGTAGAACGCTTGCTGGAAAAATCTACTTTGTATAAACTTTTATGTCTACGTTATATTAAGTTTACAAATTTGCAACAAAAAAAAATCAACAGTCTGATCTTTTTCTCAGACCGAGTCACTGGGGAAAAAAATGTTCCAAATCACTGATGTAATTAGGTGCCATTTCCAGGACTTACACACCACTGCACTGCATCTTAGAAAAGTTTCTGCCTTTGAAAGGGCTTGTTTACTCAAAACGTAACTTCCTGAACTATGAGAACCAAATACTAAATAATAGGTACTCACGTAACTAAATCAAAACTGGTATCTCAGTATACACAGAAAGAGTCTTAACAAAACAAAACTAAGAACGCATTATGAGGTCAATACCCTACAACCACCAACTACTTTATTGAGTATAACACATGATAAAAAAAACAGCAAACTTATGTCACGTAGAATGTTTATGTCTTTTTTTTTTTAACTTCCTGAGGCGTTTCACGGATCTCAAAAATTCAATCTGTTCAACAGCATTAGTTACACCCTAAGCTACGGCGCTGCGGAATATGACCACCGAACTCTGTAAACCAAATCCTGTTTATGGAGGAAGAGAAAAGAATCTACCGTGTGACTACTAATGCTTCAGGTTGATATTGCGGAGTAAACACCAGTCCGGTGACCGAAGAAAGAAACGCCGATCGTTAGGCGGATACTGTTCTTAAGACTACAACCCGGACTGGCCGCGCAGAGAAGGTGTAAACAAACCCATCCGCAGCAGAAGGTACACAATGAACCTGCGGCAGAGTGAGGGGGCGGTCTCTAGCCAACTCCAGACCCAGCGGGCCCGGGAAAGGGAAGCAGCAGGGAGACACGGCAGAAACCAGACACTTAGCCCTAATCACCGGCTCTCCATTTCACCTCCGAGTTATCAAAGCCGCGGGTCCCCGGAGGAGCGCGCGCGGACAGGGCAAAGCCCTCGACGCAGTCAGCAAGAAGCCAGCAGGTCCAGCATCTGCTCCGGGGGACGGGGAGGGCAGGATGTGGTCGCTCTTCCCTCAAACATCCTCCAGTAACCTAAATAACAACGTCTACACCCCCCTCCTCCCAGGCCGCCCCCGGGATTCGGGGGCCCGGGAGCGGCGATGGGAGCAGAAATGTTCCAGCGGGGGGGGCCTAGAAGGGGGAGTCCGGAGCGCCCAGGGGTCGCTGGCTGCACCGAGTCCGCCCCGCGCTCCCGCGCTCCCGCAGCCCGGAGGGGCTCAGCAGAGGGAAGCGGGCGCGGGGCAGGGGGATGGGCGCGGGCTCGGCCCCTCGCTGCCCCCGGCGCCGCGGGTCGCTCGCTGTACGGCCCACCCCAGCCTCGGGACCCCGGACCCCGGCCCACGCTCCCGCGCCTCCCCACCGGCGCCCCGCATTACCTCGGGTCAGATCCAGCGGGACGTTCTCCTCGCCGCTGTCATTCCGCCCTGTGCGAAACAGACACACAAGCCCCGGTTAGGAAGCATCGCAGGCCGCCGGCGGCCAGCGCCCAAGCTCGTCTCCCCCACCCCAGGGCCCGGGGCAGGTTGAGCACCGCGGTGGCGGGCACCGAGCGCGCGGGGTTGCGAGGGCGGCGGCGGGCTTTACCTCGTATTCGGAGGTTCTTCAGAGAGCGGCCGCGGCCGATCGCCGCCATATTGACGGGTTTCAGTCACAACACCGGAAACCTCGCCCAATCGCGCGAGAACCCCTTCCCCTCCCCGCGCGCCGCTCCCGCCCCCCCCTCCCCGCACCGCGGCGGCGCCCCCGCCCCTCGGCACGGAGAGTCGTCCGCGGGCGTGGAGCAACGCGGCGCGGGCCCGGGGTGGGATGCGGCACCCGGGGCGCGGAGATGGGCCGGGCGTCCGAGCGCAGGCGTGGTGGGAGGCGCCTTTCCCACGGGGGATTCCCATTGATGTGGAGCGGAGTCCGTGCGCTGACTCGGCCGGGGCCGGGATGCGGGCCGCTGGCCACCTGCTGAACCGCCCTGCTCGCACTCCCCGCGTGGCTTTAAAGCCCGCTTTCTTACTCATCGGCTACAGTTATTTTTATTTAAAAAAGAGAAAAGAAAGAAAGGGGCGGGGGGGGGTGATGGAGGGAAGCGCTGTGCACAGTTAGGAAGGTCGCTTTGATCCTTTCCCAGAACCGCGGTGCTCCTAGTGAACACGTAACGAAGTTTGTTTGCCACCCACGCTCTGACCATTGAGCTAAGCGGCTCCGCGCTTGATCTTGGGCGAAGCCGCTCTCGGGCCCCCAGGCTTTTCCGAGAGCAGGCGGCAGGGTGGTGGTTTGTTTTCGGTCCGCCTGGCATCAGACGTGAAAGGAGTGCAGAAGCTGGTGTGCAGGGCGGGCGTCCCCGCGCGGGACCGTTCCCGGGCGAGCGCCGGCGCCAGGAGGCCCCTGAGAGGGTTTCCTCTCCGCCTGGAGCTCCGGGAGGAGGTTGGGCGCCCCGTCCTGGCTTTCTGTTACTCCTACATCACTGGCTAATGCAGACGTCGTCGTGGGTAGATTTTTTTTTTTAATACACACAAGTAACAATTATTAGTTGTACGGATTTCTGGAAGCGGTTTATTACGTAGTCATTTGGTCCTTAACCCAGCAACTCTCTTAAACTTGATTACTTAAGTGAGGGTATTTTTGTCTCCTCGAATTCCTCGTCTTTATTCCAGACTTAAAGGTTAGTTGGTAGTGGAGATCTTGCCTTAACCATTTCTCTTTTACCACAAATATCAAAACCAAATATCTGTTGGAGGAGTAAATACCTTCAGTTCCTTCTCTGTTATAATGTTCTAAATCAAAACAAACAAACAAACAAAAACAAAGTCCCTCCAAAATCACAAAGAAAAAAGAAATATTGAAGAAACTCCCCTTGTTCCTAATAGTGAACAATTGCAAACAAAAGCCCAAAGGTGCAACTTATGCAAATGTAGTAGCCATCTACAACGACTATGTTGATCTTATGGACTAATTAGTGTCTGGAATTAGGTAAACTATTACAAATTTCCTGTATTAATAAATGTTTGACATACATATAAAATTCAAAGAATCCGTTGTAAGACACTTTTACACACATGTAAGTAGGAAAAAAATCCAAGAAGTGTAGCTGAATGTTTACTGCTATTCTCTTCCCTCAATTGTGGGATCACACCTTCGCTTTTTGTTTGTAAAAGATGGTCATCTACATCTTTTAAGTGATAGTTGATCAAGGACAGTTGTGGAAGTAAAAGTTTTTTTTTTAAAAAGAGCAAAAGAGCACCAGGAAAATGAACTCTGCTCGCTGCTTTCTTAAGGAACTACCCCATGTCTGCACATTCCAGGTTCCTCAGGATGAGGTCTGCATTCTGGCATCTGCTGCTGCTCTTAGATTTAAGGATCTAACACAATTATAATGCTTTAAAGAAATATTTCCTGACACTATCAGTACAAGCTTTGATAATAACAAGCTTGCTTCCTTTTTTATAGCTTTCAAGTCTCAGTGGAAGCTATTTACTCTATTTCCTGCCTCAGACAACAACCACAAAGCTTGATTCCTAGCCAGGACATTTAAAATTTATCTTTCATCCCTCCATATATCACCATCACTAGAAACAAAAATAGTAGAAATCTGTCAATGAAAATAAAAATAAGTCTACCAGATTTTCAAATGATCATTTTAATGCTATTGTTTATCCTCGCCTATTTTCAATTATTTCCTAAACTGTTTTAACTTCCTTTTCTTGTTCAGTATTTCCCACAAGTGAGTACAACTGATCCACTTTAGCCAAGGAACTTCTGCACCTATTACCTTCCTATCTGTATGTTCTTATTTGAAGACTAGTATTTGCTTACTCCATCTCTTCCAGGAGGGGACACACACACACACACACACACACACACACACACACACACACCCCTTGGCTTTCCATCTAGCAATGAATGATACTGTTTGTTTCTACTACCTCAGCCATTTAGATGAAGTTATGGTCTTCACATTTGTTCTTAAAGTGGATAGCATTTCTGATCAAAAGAAAAAGAAGTGTTTGCATTGGCACTCTACTGGGAATGAGGTTTTTGGTGAGTTATAATAGGGACTACATTATACATTATGTTTCATTTTTAAATAATATCAATTATGATTGACCCCAGAACATTGGCTACTTATTTTTGTGAAGCCTGGTTGTTTGCTGTGATACTTGTTAAAAGTTGCCGTTGAAACTTGTTTTTTCTTTTCCTTTGTCTGTTTTAAGCCTCCCCAAAGACTCACTCATTTTGTTTACTTCTTGCTACTTCTGTAATTTTATTTTGATTCTGATCTAGTCACTGTGAAGATGACTTCCTCTTCTTAGTTTTCATTTCCCAGCTAGGTTTCGTTTACTGTGTCAATGAATTTCTTTTTCTAATATTAGTCATTGATAAAAAATGTCCTATGAGATGGAGTCCAAGACCACACCTCTAAATGACAGCTCACTTGAATTTGAAGATACCATGACTTCACTAATAGTCACTGTCTGGGTTCAATTCTCTAACTTGCTGCACACAATAATTCTAAAACTGTATTTTATCACTTTGAAGCAAAGTTACATACTGAACAGAAACAAAAGCCTCCTTGCCAAACCCTTGGTTCCTTTAATCTACCTGCTTTGCTACCTAGGCCATAAGAAGATAAACTAAGCCAAAAGCCACAAAGTGTGGTGGGGATGTTTCTTGGTAACTTCTCTTTGTTCAAGCCACACATTTAATATCTAGATAAGGACCATTAAAATGACAAACGATGGAGTCCATGAGACCAATGTTACCACCCTTCTCCAGGTGGACTGTGGAAATTCATGTTGGATCGCATCGAAACGAAGTTAGGTTTAAGGATAATTTAACCACTTTGAGAAGTCCTTAACATTTAATGCTGTCCAAAAATAATTATTTAGATTTTATTTTAAATAATTCTGTAAGGCATCAAGGCCCCCTAGAAAAACAGTTTCAAGTGAAAAACAAAGCTCTGTTGATGAATAGGAAATAGCCGTGCATTCAGAACATAGTCTAGAAGCATATGCACTATGATTTCAGTGGTGGCTGTGGGGTGCTAGAAATCTGAGTGATATTTTTCTTCATTTTTTATCACTTTATGCTAAAACATTTTTTTACTTGGATAATCTTTTGTAAGGAAAACTAGAGAAATTTTCTTGGCTATTTTAAAGGCAAATTGCAAACTTTTTATAATACTAATTTGGTTAGCACTGAACATATCAAAATTGTTTTTGTATCACTGTCATTAAAAAGAAAGCATTAACATATGTATCCATATATATGCATATATTTACCTATTATTTAGGGAAAATAAAACAAAGATAAAATAATTATTAAAGTTACTGTTTTACTAATAGTAGAGATAGTAGCAATAGGCTCAAACTATGCTTAATTCTCTTCTATATTTCTGGCTTAACCTTGTGATATTCTAGTCTGGTTTTTAAAAATGGAATTTAATAAAAATAAAACTTGCAACAGTTCAAGCTAATATTAAAGTTAATAGCAGAAAAACATTCTATTGCCTGAAGTTTTTAAACTCTAACCCTTGTGTTTCCAGTTTCTTCAGAACTTAGAGCAGGATTTTGAAAAAGTAACTTCACTAATAAATGCCCATCTTCTTTGGCTGTGACTAGTTTTCCCCAGGAAACTAGAAGAAAGAACATTTAGAAACCTTCAGCCAAAGTAACAACATGGTTTCAGAATATTCATCTGAAAGATATTTACACAGGTAGGAAAACTCTGTTTCTGTCATTTGTAAGAGTGAAAATATGTAAAACTGTGTGACATATTTTAATCACTTTTAGAAGAAAAGAAGCACAGACTGTGACATATAAAAGTCCTTGCCCTAACCCAAGCCTCTGTTGAAAGTGCCGTGCTCAGTGACTGTTAGCACATTTTTCTAAAGGAGAAAGAGTAAATACTGAAAATCTGACAGGTCACATGCCTTTGGAAGACACTGGTCATCACGGGACAGAGAGCTCCAAGTGTTTGCATTTTCATAGTCATTCTGCTTCTTATCTCAAACTGTGAAGAAATTAAACTACAGTGAGGGTCTTATTTCTATAAAATGATCAGCAGTTAAACAGTCTCTATACTTCTGTTTGATTCTCTTTTAAAATGTCATCCACAGGAACTGCTTTATTGCTTTTCATAGAGCATTGCTCTTATGAAGAACCTTATTTGCTCATAAGGATCCATGTTCTTTCATACTTTTTTACTTGGATGACCCAGGGGTTCAGGGAGGAATTACTTAGATATTTTGGTACTGAAGAGAATTTAGCTGATACCATGAACTGTCATGTTTCCAAACAGCTATGCTTCTTGCCAGCTATGTGGCAAAACTTCCATAATTCCTAGATATTCTCTGCCTTCTTTTACCAATTGAGCTCTGTCTCACAGATCTTTTGTTTGTATTTATTTCAGCTATTCTTTTTAATTGTAGCAAGAAATACCTCTATATTCCCTGAAGATAATCTGACTTTCTGTCTATGGCTAGAAAGAAGTATTTCTTTTTGGAAAGTATTGAAGTCAATATTGTACAGCTTCTAACATCACTAAAAATATATAGATATTACACTCATAATCTGCTGATTCTTAAAAATATTTTACTAATCAACTAGCTTTGTAGAATCATTGGTTAACATTTCATGGGACAATTTATACTTAAGAGTTGAGTAATAGTGGATAATGCATGTAAATTCCTATTTTGCATAATGGTAATAATTTCAATCTTTAGACAGAACATCTAATTGCACGATTATTGATTTTGTTTTCTGTTTTATTCCTTCCTTTTTTGTTTTTTTTGTTTCTTTGTTTTTTGATTTTCTGAGAAAGGCTTTCTCTTTGTAGGCTTGGTTGTCCTGTAACTCACTCTATAGATCAGGCTGGTCTTGAACTCACAGAGATCCACCTGCCTCCAGAATGCTGCAATTAAAGGTGTGTGCCACCACCACCTGGCTGCTTTTGTTTTCTTATATAAAAAAAAAGCTCTTAAAAGGTGTGAGGAAGAAATAAGAATAGGAAGCATGGCTTTCTCATCCGTTTGTTTCCATGACTAATTCATACACCTATACAATATCAGTGTCAGTTGCTACTGAGAATTTTAACTGGGCTGAGCTGGTTCGCTTGTGCAATTGTGCTGGTTATCTTTAAGCTTAACAGTTGTTTGTCTGATCAGACACTTTACCAGTATTTAGTGCAGACTGTACAGATGATGTATTTGGATTGTTGTCATTTTTCATCTACAGACTCAAAACATAATCATTTTAAAGTACCTTGGGAGTGTGTAGAGTGTAACTATAATAGCTTTATGATTCTGATTATGTTTTTTTTAAATATGGGTCTTCCATGTTACAATCACAAAATCAAAACCAGTATTTAAAAGTGGAGAAGTATTAAAATATTATGAACAAATAAAAAAAAAGCTCTTAAAATACTAAAATCAGAACCATAAGATCTGTCAGCTCTGGAAACTCCGTTCTTTGCTTTAATTGTTTTTGTTATGTACTTAATAGTTTCTTTGCAAGATATTTTTTGATTCTTATGTAACACGTGCTTACTTTTTATTTTTGCATCTGTAATCCTGACTGAACCTCCTGAGTGCTGGCATTTCAGGCATGGGCCACCACATCTGGCTGTGTGAGACTGTTTTTAGACCATGGATACATTTTGTGATGCATAGTTTATAACATTCTCCGTGAATTCACTTACATTATTATATGGGCATATGCCAAAGTGGAAGGCTTCTCTGGGAAGTCCTGGGAACTATAGAAACCCTAATTCTTCCTTCCTCCAGGATACCTTATGCTGATTTAACCTGCTGACCAAATGCGAGATGAATTGTAAATCTGCAGAATATCAATAGTTTACTTTTTCTTAGTTGAAGGAAGGAGGCTTAAAACCTCCTCAAAAGTCCCACCAAAACAAAACAAAAAAGCTAAGAAAAAAACCCAAAAACAAAAACAAAAAAACAAAATAAGGGATTCGAGATACATAGCTCAGAATACAGTGCTTGCTTTTACTTGGGAAGCAAAAAGTTTGGGGTTGGTCTTCAACGGACAGTGAGGTACACAGTACACTAAAATCAGAATAGAGAATAGTAACCAAAAAGAAAACAGCAAACGTGGTAACTGGCCTATGTAGAGGGTAAATACCACTGGCCTGGCAGAGGTAAGTACAGGAGGCAGGAGAGCCGTGCTCTCCGCTGAGCTCAGAGTTAGGAGGTGGATGGACCAAGATGAACCCAGGCTGGCAGCACCTGCTCGCTGCCCTCTATCCGCAGCAACTGCAAGTTCTCTTAGGAGAAGAGTCTGGCAAGCACTGAAAAAATGGAATCTTCACATATCACGATCCAATAGAGAAGAGTTTATGTTGTTACATTTTCAAAACCCCAGGCCAGCGTCACCGCAAATATAAATTGGAGGGCGAAACTGACAGAACCGTATCATTTCTAGAGCAGTTTACACGTAAAGTTGAGTGACAGTGGACTTTAGTTTTGCGCGGTGGAATGAATTTTTTTTTACACCATCCATGATGGAGAAGTGAGTATCAGACTTCACTTCTCACAGCGCAGAACTGCTAATCTAGATAGAAACGTAAGGCAAATGTCCTTCGGTTGGACAATGGCTACCGTGACCTTGAGATGAGAGAAACAAAGTGATCCACATTCTCACTGGCTTTCTGCCTGGGTTTTTTCTTCTTAGACAGCACACAGATGTGGAAACTAACCCAACAGCAGGCTCACTGGCTAGGAACTAAAATGACTGAAGTACGCCAGGCAGTGGTGGTGCACACCTTTAATTCCAGCACTCGGGAGGCAGAGGCTGGCAAATCTCTGTGAGTTCCAGACCAGCCTGGTCAACAGAGCGAGTTCCAGGACAGACTCCAAAGCTACAGAGAAACCCTGTCTTGAAAAACCAAAAAGCAACAACAACAACAACAACAAAAAAAACAAATAAAATGACTGACGTTCAATGATAACAAGACCTTTTATGTTTGATGAGCAGGATACCAGAAATGAGGGACTTCTGCTCAGAAACTCTGCACATGGACTCTCTCTTGCTTATTTACTGGAATTTAATGTTTAAAAAGCTTTAAGCAGTGCTCTGGGAAGTTTGACATGGTTTACTAGTATGCATGTTTTTGAGGGATTTTTAATATCTAATATCTTGATATGTTGGGGGCAGAGAAGGTAAATTGCCATGTTAAAAAAAGAATTTATTCTACCGGACTGCTTCATTTTGCCTTAATAAAAGAGTAGGTGCCTAGCCTCACCGCAACTTGATATACTGTGGGTGGTTGATATCCATGGGAGGGCTGCCCTTTTCTGAAGAGAAACAGAGGAGGAGTGGGTAGGGGTGAGCAGGTGGATGGGAGGAACTGGGGCGAGAGGAGCAGGGGAAACTTTGGCTGGGATGTAAAAAAAAATACAAGGAAAATAATTTGTTCTTAGAAAGCAATATGCAATGATTTGCTATCTACATGGAAAATGATATAGTCTGTTTTTAATTTTAATTTATTTTCCTTTTTTTTTTTTTCAAGAAAGGGTTTCTCTGGGTAGCACTGGCTTTTCTGGTACTTGCTCTGTTGACCAGTCCTTGAACTCAACCTCTGCCTCCCAATTGCTGGAATTAAAGGTGTATGTCACAATTACCTGGCGTTTTAATTTAAGTTTCCTTTGTGTGTGTCTGCATAGATGTGTCTGTGTGAGTGTATATACTTATAGTCGAGCAGCAAGTGCTGTTATGAGCCACATCTTCCAGCCCTATAATTTTGTTTTAAATAGTGATCATTTAGAATACTGATGACTAGAGATTGGGGAGGGGGATGGCCAAATGGGCACTAGATAAGAAATGCAGATTTAATGAGTCCTTGTAGTATGCTTGTGTTGAACTACTACCCTGGGCCTTATTAATATTTATAATTAATTCATGTTAGTTAAAAACGAAACATAAGGGGATAGATACTCTGTGAAAACACTAATCGAATGAAGGCTACTGTGACTATATTAATATCAGACAATTCTGAAGAACACTTATGAGGAACATGGAGAAATGATTATGTTAGTAAGATAACCAAGTCACTAAGGAGACATAGCGAGTCTAAATGCATGTACAGTAATAAAAGATAAATCACAAAGTAATTACACTGCAAAGAAGTAAAGACAAATATCCAATAGGTTAAAAATGGCAATGCCCCTCTCTCAGTAATCCATAAAAAACAGTTTAAAAATCAAAGAATGGTAGTATGTATGAAAAAAATGTCCCCTGTAGATTCATATATTTGATCTTTGGTCCCCAGTTGGTGGGAGTGTTTGAGAAGGTTCAGGAAGTGCAGCCCTATTGGAGGAGGTTTGTCACTGAGGGCAGACTTTGGGGTTTCAAAGCTACAGTGCTGTACCCATTGCTGTCTGCCTCCTGCTTGCTGTCCAGATGTGAGCTCTCAACTGTTCCTGTCTCCATGCCTTCAGTCTTGCATCATGGACTCTAACCCTCTGGAATTGTGAAGCCAATTAAACGTTTTCTTTTATACGTTGCCTTCGCCATGGCTTTCTAGCACAACAATAGAGAAGGAACTAAGACACGGGGTACAGAAAACATGAACGGTATTATCAACCACATCCCTAAGTGACATTTGGAGAGCAATCTGTCAGAGAATGACTGCACATTCCTTTCACACACACATACTCTGTTCACCAAGGTAGAGAGTTGTTGGAGTATAAAACAAACTTCCACAAACGGGAATAAAAAGTGCATGCGCATTCCCTATGATAACAAAATTAAATTAGCAATCAGTAATATTTTTAAAGCCTGACACATTTTCAGACTGTAAAAGTTAAACAGCAAAAGCACCCAAATAACGTAGAAAAAAGTAGATAAATGAGTAAACTAGAGCATATTTGGAATTAAATATAAATAAAACATGGTCTACCAAAATTGTCGGAATAACTGTAAGCATTAGATAGTTGAAAACTTTTTTTTTTCCAAGAAGAAAGTCCAAAACCAGTGGTGTAGGCTTGTATGTCAGGGAAAGAACAGTGCATTGAATCGAAACCAAACAAAAGAAAGTCAGTTGTAGAAATGGAGAAGAGGAAAACTGTGCGATCCAAATCTGTTTGTCTGGGACTGGAGAGAAGGGGAGGCTGTTAGCAGTGATCACCTCCCAAAACCCACACTGGAGGTTTCACTGCCACCCGTAAACCCAGCTCTGTTGGAACCTGACCTCTCCAGGCTCCAGGGGCATCTGTACTTACATCCTCAGCCCCACTCACCCCATAAAAATTTTAAAAGAATCTTTCTCAGAAAAGAAAACTAAACTAAGCTAAAGTTGATAACTCTATAGCCAGACTCATCAAGACAATAAAGAGAGAAGATATTGATTAAAAACATGAGGCTTACCAGGCAGTGGTGGCCGGCTTGGTCTACAAGAGCTAGTTCCAGGACAGGCTCCCAAGCTACAGAGAAACCCTGTCTTGAAAAACCAAACCAAACCAACCAAACAAATAAAAAACCATCAGGCTTGAAACATGGGATATTATAACAAATATTAGAAGCAAGGAAGGAAATATTAATTTTATGCTGATGAATTTGACTGCTTAAATGAAACTAGTCAACTCATTGAAAGAAAAAAAATGCCAAAGGTGCTCTCAAGCTATTTAATTGATTTTTCAAATAACTCTCAGGAAAAGTGCTATGATAGCCAGCATAGTGCCAAAGAAAAATCAATTAGAGAGCTCACAAATTCCGATTTAAAGACTTATTTAAAGCTATCAGACATTTTTAGAGAAAGGAAAAACATAAATTAATAGCACAGAAATAATATCTCAGAAAAAATTATATGCAATTAAATTTTGATTATTATGACAAAGCAATCCATTGTAAAGAGAATATTTTTCAACAACTGGTGTTGGCTCAGCTGGATTTCCATCCACAACTAATGAATATTGATCTATACCTTAAACCTTGCTCAAAAACAGAATCAAATGGATCATAAACCTAACGCTGCAAATGTCTAGAAGAAAACAGTAGAAAATCTTGATGATGTTGCATATGAGAAGCATTTCTGAGATGTGATATCAGAAGCACAATCAATAAAGGAAAAGTGATAAACCTGATGGATTTTATCAAGAGGCAGAATATCCCTCAGAAGGACATTGCTGGAATAA
The DNA here is from genome assembly GCA_004026605.1 of Ondatra zibethicus. Lineage (NCBI taxonomy): Eukaryota > Metazoa > Chordata > Mammalia > Rodentia > Cricetidae > Ondatra > Ondatra zibethicus. Next base: position 77,645 of record PVIU01002511.1, on the reverse strand, counting down.
AAAACTAACTGTAGACTTCTAAAAGGTATTGGGGTTTTTGGTTGTTGTGTGTCCCTTTTGTGGCACTGGAGATTAAGTCTGGGACATAACATGATTGAGTCATAGCCCCAGAAAATGTTTTTAATCATATATTTGATAAAATACGTGTATACGAGCTAATTAGAGAACTCACAATACTTAAATGTTTTTTTTAAAAAAATAAGAAAAGAAACCGATGGTGTGATGGCTATTTTTAGTTGTCACCTTGACTATATATGGAATGGACTATAATTTAGAAATGGAGGGCACACTTGCGATCTGGATCTTGAGGCAAGAAGACAGTATGCCTTTGATCCGGATCTTTTTTTTTAGTGTAAATTTTTTATTGTTTTTATTGAGCTATACATTTTATTCCCACTCCCCTTCTTTCCTCCCCTCTCCCCTTCCACCTTCCCTCCTGATCTACCCCCACCCCGCCCCGTGCTCTCAAATTACTCAGGAGATCTGATCTTTTTCTCCTTGCTAGGTGAATCTCTCTTAGGGTCATCTTTATTGTCTAGGTTCTCTGGGGTTGTGAACTGTAGACTGGTTATCCTTTGTTTTATGTCTCATATCTGCTTATGAGTGAGTACATACTTTGTCTTTCTGGGTCTGGGTTACCTCACTCAGTATGTTTTTTTTCTAATCCTGTCCACTTGACTATAATTTCAAGATGTCTTTTTTTTTTTTTACAGTACTCCATTGTGTAAATGTTCCTTATCTATTCTTAAATTGAGGGGCATCTAGGCTGTTTCCAGGTTCTGGCTATTACGAATAACGCTACTATAAAAAGACACAGGCTAACAGATCAGAAACAAAAACACAGTCCATCCTCCTGCTGCATATAAGAAACATACCTCAACTACAAAGACAGGCAATACCTCAGGGTAAAGGGTTGGGAAAAGATTTTCCAATCAAGTGGACCTAAGAAATAAGCTGGTGTAGCTATCCTAATATATAACAAAATAGACTTCAAACTAAAATTAATCAAAAGAGATGAAGAAGGTTATTTCATATACATCACAGGAAGAATCCATCAAGATGAAGTCTCAATACTGAACAGCTATGCCTCCAAATACAAGAGCACCCACATTTGTAAAAGAAACATTACTAAAGCTTAAATCATACACCAAAACCCACCCAGTAATAGTGGGAGACTTCAACACCCCAGTCTCACCACTGGACAGGTCTGCCAGACAGAAACTTAACAGAGAAATAAAGGAACTAACATGTTATGACTCAAATGGGCTTAACAGACATGTGTAAAATATTTCATCCAAACACACAAAACATATAACTTCTCTAAAATTGACCACAGAAAAAAAATTGGAACAACCCCCTGTGTTTTATCAGATCATCATGGCTTAAAGTTAGAATTCAACAACAACACTAACTTCAGAAAGCCCACAAACTCATGGAAACTGAACAATGCTCAAATGAATCACTAGTGGATCAAGGAAGAAATAAAGAAATTAAAGACTTTCTAAAACTCAGCAAAAGTGACCACACAACATACCCAAGCTTATGGGATACAATGAAAGCAGTGTTAAGAGAAAAGTTCATAGCACTAACTGCCTACATAAAGAAACTGGAAAAATCCTACACCAGTAAATTAACTGAACTTATTTAATTTAGAGAAAATCAACAAAATAGACAAACCTTCATGTAAACAAACCTAAAGGCAAAGAGAAAATATCCAAATTAACAAAATCTGAAATGAAAAGAAGGACATAACAACAGATATGGAGGAAATCCAGAGAATCATCAGGTTATACTTCAAAAACCTGTACTCCCCAAATTTGGAAAACTTAAAGGAATTAATCGGGATCTTGAGGCTGACTGACACACGCATTTAATCCAGACCTTGAGATGGGAAGGCACAAGCCTTTAATTTGGGGTTACACCTTCTGCTGGAAGCACAATGGAAGAATGAAGTGGGGTGTGTTTGTTGGCCTGCTTGCCCTTGCCTTGCCAGCACATCGTTTTTGTCACTGACATTGGAGTCTACTTCTTCGGTATTCCAGTACATTCAGAAGACCAGCAAGAAACCCAGCCCCATGGGACTGAAAAACTACTGGATTCTTGGACTTGTTATTCATGGCATGCACTCTCTTTCTCTTTCTGTCTCTCACATATGTGTGTGTGTGTGTGTGTGCGCGTGTGCGTGTGCGTGTGCGTGTGTGTGTGTGTGTGCATTCCCATTCAAACCACCACACTTGATGTTTCATCTATTGTTTCGAGGGAAGCATTAGATATCTGATCAACTTCAGGTTTCATGAAATATGAAGAAAAAATACAATGCTAAGCAGTAACAGACAAACAATAGTGTATAGAATTTGCCTATGGGTAGGGGAAGCCTAGGATAAATTCCATCAATGAAGAAATAAACCAGCCTCCAGAAAATGACAAGAAAAGAGTGAAGAGCAGGGAAAGAGAACTCAGGAACAGAAGGCACCATTGGAACCGAAGAGGAGTCCCAACACGAGCATCTTACTTATATTCTACTATCTTCCTCCTTCCATTTAAGATCCTTCTTCTCTCATGGTCCCCTTTCTTGTGTCATGACCTATTATTATTTTTGTTGTTTTAAATTTTGTGGGCTTTTTTTTGAGATAAGATCTCATAGCCTAAGTCAGACTCAAATTTCCTACTTGGCTAAGGATGGCCTCTTGAACTCCTGAGGCCTCTTGCCTCTGCCTCCAAGAGCAAAAATTATGGGAATGGGAGTGAGGTGTGGTGGCATACTCCTTTAACCAATCACAGCACTCAGGAGGCAGAGGCTGGCCGATCTCTGTGAGTTCAAAGTCAGCCTGGTCTACATACACGACAGCCTCCAAAGCCCTGTCTCAATGTGGTGACAAAATGGCTCCCAAAGGGAGTGGCACTATTAAAATGTGGTATGTAGAAGTAGGTGTGGCCTTGTTGGAGGAAGCGTATCACTGTGGGGGCAGGCTTTGAGCTCTCTTTTACACAAGCTTTCCTCAGTGTGACTGTCAGTTGACTTCGTGCTGCCTGTAAGATGTAGCACTCTCACCACATCTGCATGCCACCATGCCTCCTGTCGAGATGATAATGGACTGAACTGAAACTGTGAGCAAAGCTCCCCAGTTAAATGTTTTCTTTTTAAGAGTTGCCACGGCCATGTGTCTCTTCACTGCAATAAAAACCCAAACTAAGACACTCAAAAAGAAAGAGAGAGAGAGAGAGAGAGAGAGAGAAAGAGAAAAAGAAAAAGCAAACAAACAAAAAGACATGCCGGGCTTTTTTTGGTAGCGTATGGTAGTATGATACCACCATACCTGGCTTTGGTGTATTGTTTTCAATGAAGCAATGAGCAGGCTTTCTTGTTAATCTGTTCTGTGAATATTCATATAGTGAATTGTAGTTAATGATTTCAGACCTGGTCCTCCAATTATATCATCTTAATGAGATCTGCAATAACGTCTCTTCTTGAGCAAAAATTACCTCCAATAGCCGATTTCCATCCTTTAATTATATGTTTCCTTTGTAGCTGAGTTTATGCTATCAATTAAATACACTGTATTTACTAGTCTTTCTTGCATGTGGGTGTGGTCAACTATTTTCTGATCACTAGGATAGTTAAGATGCATTATTTGAACCTTACACACAATGTCCTTAAAAATGAGAGATGAATGCTCACTTCTGCTCTTCTTTCTGGATGGCGTCTGTACACTAAAGTAAGCTTGGAATTAGAGTTATGTGTCATGCCCCCAGCAATGGTTTGTGATGACATATGTGAAAATTGAGTTTACTAGGGAAGCTCATTAGAGACTTGCTGTTCAAGTTTTTTACTGAGGGCTGATTCTATGTGGACCTAGTATGTACCAAAATTCCAAATTTCCAGAGGACAGCAAATGTTCCTAAATCATATTGTTCATACAATGGATTTGAACATAATAAGTGATGCTTATCTGTTCTAGAAAAGGTTTTAGAATTCTCTCTCAATTCAAGTGCCCACCCCAGTCCCACGCCAGTTTTCCCAATAGTACTTAATGGTCTCAGGCCTGTGTTTGTACTGCTTTTCTATACAGAGCCTTAACTTGTGTTTTACTGCCAAACATAAAGCAGGCGTGGTGCTAAGAAAAAGTGATCAGATGCTATGTTAGTTAATTTTTTTGTTGTTGCTGTTTTGAAAATATCCCAAGAAAAGCAGCTTAGGAAGGAAGGATTTGTTCCCTCACAGTTTGAAGTTGTAGTCCATCATTGTGGGAAGGTCACAGTGGCAGGAGCTTGACTCAGCTGGTCACATTTCACTTGCAGTTAAGAAACAGAACAATGGTTGCTTCTGTGCTCAGATCCTGCTCTCCATTATGTTCCATCCAGGACCCAGCTCATGAAATCACACACATTTATAATGTCTTCTCGCGTCAATGAACCCAATCTAGAATCCTCCGGCAAACCACAGGCTTCTCTTAGAAGTTCCTTTTCACACTGACTCTAGAGCTCATCAAGTGGACAATGAAGATTAAACCATCACAGTCGCTTAGATGGCAAACATATCCACCAATCTTTACAGGGGTGCTTCTATATCCACCAAGTTGCAACTGTTTGCCAGATGCCACCCATTTCTCCTGAAGGTTATAAAGGTTACATCATGCTCAGAAGACATTTTTCTTGCACCTTCTGTCTGCCTACAAGGCTAGGAGACAGAATTTAGTTATTGCAAGAAAGGTTGAGGCAACAAAATCTGTAGCTGTCCTTTTCCTCTTACTGTACTGTGATTAAAACCAACTCTTTGCAGGGAAGAATGTGATGTGTTGGTAATCCACATGCATCATGAGTTTACTCACTGTCAGCCCAAATAGAAGGGTGGGGTGAAGACATAAAAAATAGGGCTCAATGGCGACATTATGAGAAGTAATGCCTCTCCCTTACTTCTCATAAGTAAGTAAGGGAGCATGGGTGCCATTACCAGGCAAAGGGCTCTGCTTAATTCTCGTCTCTTTGTATATTTATGAATTTGTTTCGTATGCGTCCACTCACACACATGACTATAAATGTGCACACAGGTATGCCATCATACATGTAGAGGTCAGAGGACAATTCGTTTTTTCCTTTTACCCTTTGGATTCATGGGGCTGCACTCAGGGGTCAGAAGTGGTGATAAGTGCCTTCATCTGTTGGACCAACCTTTTCTATTTGTTTTCTTTGTGTTCTTGTGGTTTTGCTTCTTGTCTTCTTGAAGGAAATGACTCAGCAGAGACATGTATTTTAAGCAGGAGTTTATTTAACAAAGCAAAGGATAGTGCACTGTTTGTTGATGGAGGCCTCTAGTTCATTTCCCACCTGCCTGACTCAAAATAATCATACAGAAACTATATTATTTAAATTACTGCTTGGTCAATCACTTAAGTGTACTGCTAGCTAGCTCTTATATCTTAAGTTAACCTATTTCTGTTATTTTATATTTTACCATGAGGCTCATGGCCTATCAACAAGGTTCTAGCTGGTGGCTTGCGTCTTTCTCCTCTGGTGGCTTCATGGTGTCTCCTTGATTCCGCCTTTATTCTCCCAGCATTCAGTTTAGTTTTCCCACCTACCTCTATTCTGCCCTGTCACAGGACAAAACAGCTTCTTTATTTATTAACCAATAAAAGCAACACATATACAGGAGGACTTCCCACATCATTTCCCACTTTCTGTTCAAATAAAACTTTAACTTTAACATAGTAAAATAACAAAAAACAAAACAGGTATCAAGCAAGAATTACAGTTACAATATTTATATCTACTTTATCTTTTATCATAACTAAGGAAAACTATAATTATAACTATTTTTCAACCCCATCAAAGACCCCAACTATTACCTAAGTTAACAGGAAGTACATTGTAAGCAACTTCCAAAACTCTAGAATTGACAGAGACTGACCTGGCAGTCACCCAAAGTTTTTCTGTATCATTGGAGCACCCATATTTAGCCCATAGGCCCATAGTATCTGACAGACTTTCCCATGAAACAAGAAATGTTAAAGACAGTTCCACCTATATTGGCAGTCTGTCAGTCACTTTCTTCATGTCCAGCAGAATGTCTTCCAGACTCTTTCATGAAACAGGAACCCTGAAGAACCATCTCGCCTTTAGGCAAGTTCAGCAGTCATTTTACTGTGGGTCCTGCATATATAGTTCATACAGCATAACATCAAACACTTCAGGAAAGAGCAGTTTCTTGCCCAAATGGCTAGCAAACTCCATAACGAATCTCTTAGATGCCCATCTTTTTCTTGAAGTATATTGGTGCTGCCAGGAACAGATGTGTCTCATTGTCATGAAAAGTCTAAGTTCTTAAAACATTTTAAATGCCATATTCCATAGGACTTTAAAAGGTTTGAAGAATAATTATCTAATTGAAATATATTTCTATATATCTAGAAAATCTAACATGACTACAAGCTTGAATATTATAGATGATTATCTATTAACCTATATTTCTTAATTATAAATTTTTAATTAAAATTTTAAAATTTTAATTAAAATTTTATGTGCTGTACCAGCAGAATACCTTAATCAAGAGCAGAAATATACATCTAACAAAATTGACCTTAAATTTGTATCAATAAACCAAGATCCATACAAATGCAAAGTATCCATCTCTATAGCATATCCCCTTTAAATGTAAACAAACATTTATAAACAATCATTTAGGGAATTTGGTTATTGTGTAGACTACTTCCTGCTGAATGGAGGCACTGTTAATCAGCTATGTTATGGGGTATCCTGTGTGGTAGGTCCATCTCAGCCAGCAGTCCTGAAGCTATCATGGATGTTGGACCATCTGGGCCATTGTTTCAAGGGGTCTTGTTTGATCAAACCACATTAGTCTGCAAGGAATCCACAGGTTCTCATCCTCTGTGGAAGCAAAAGTAGAACCTCTTTTCTAAAGCAACATATCCTTAGACCAAAATTTTGAAGTCAAGATACCTTTAAAATATATATATTGGTTTAGCTTAGCAGCTCATACAATGAAATGTCTCTGTACTTAGCTCATTCACAGTCAAAAAATATCAAAGAAAACACAATAATAAATATACTTAATCCAGACTCTCTGCATATATCCCATCTTTATATGGCTTATTTTTCTTATTCTATTACTTTTTCTACAAGTTTAATATTTATTTTATTATCTTTACTCCTTTAATCTATGACTGTCTGTACTCTGTCTCTTTAAAGAGTTTGTTTTATTTTTAAACTATTTATTTCCATTTATAACTGTCTATACTCTTTTTCTTTTCTCTATCAAACCTACATACATTTTTTTAAACACACTGTGACCCATTTAGAGCTTTATTCCTGTCTGAATCGGTCTTTATTTCTTATCTGTAATTATTTTTTGATCAGGAGCTCCCCCCCTTTTTTGATGCTAAGCAGGTATGGCTAGGACTAAGGCTGCGCTGCCTTTTGGCTTTGCCCAGTCCAACATGGCAGAGGCATGTTCACTACCTCTGCTGTGCACACCACCCCAGTTCCAAGTATGCAGAGGGTCAATATCACACCCATTAAGCAGCTTGTAACACAATGCTCACAAACCCCATTTAAATGCTCAGTTTCCTGAAAGAGTCAGAGCTGTTCGTGCTACTAATGCAAACCAGGAAGCCTTCTTAAAGTAGCTATGTGGTTTTTCTTCCAATGCTGAGTCAGGAAGATCTCTCTTAAACCAGCTACCAGCAGAGTTCATTCGAAAAAAAATTGCCAACTACCAAAAAGCCGTGCTTAACTCTTTTGTGTTTAGAATTCCCTTCCAAGCTCTCTCAGGTTTTATGTGGATTTAGCTGGCATACATTGGGGTGTCAATCTGTTGATGGAGGCTGCTAGTTCATTTCTCGACTGCCCTGACTAGAAATAATCACACAGAAACTATATTATTTAAATCACTGCTTGGCCAATCACTTAAGTGTATTGCTAGCTAGCTCTTATATCTTAATTTAACCCATTTCTATTACTTTATATTTAGCAAGAGGATTGTGACCTACCAGCAAGGTTCCAGCTGATGTCTTGCATCTTTCTTCTCTGGCAGCTACATGGCATCTCACTGACTCTGTCTACTTACTCCCAGCATTCAGTTTAGTTTTCCCACCTAGCTCTATTCTGTCCTGTCACAGGCCAAAGCTGTTTATTTACTCATTAACCAATAAAAGCAACACATAGACAGAAGGACTTCCCACACCAGTGCACTCCACTCTGAATGAAGATTGGAGAAGGTTCACTCAGATGTGGGGATGGAGAAAGGAAGCTAGCAGGTCATTTTGCATTGTGGTATAGATTTACATACATTTATGAATATTTATGAGCTTGGTAGAATATTCATGAGGCAAAATGACCCTTTTCTCTTCCCACACCTAAGTACACCAGAGCTCTTTTAGAGTATTTTTCCCATGATCCTCTTGAAAAGCTCATGGAGTTGGGAGAGAGTCTCAACCATGGTGGAAATAGTATTATAATGCAGCCAATGGTTCTTGAGAATGAGACTGCATGTGTGGTAATTGGGAAGTTCCTTTTCGTCTTAGTTTCTGTTATAATGGTGTAGCATGAATTCTAATTGGTAATAATAATAAACATCCAGAGTCAGATATAGGGGTGTAAGCTGAAAGATCAGAGAAGTAGAGTGGCCAGTCCCTAGAGTTCTTACCTCTACCAATGCTCAGACCAAAAGGGTGATCCTGTCTTCAGACTGCCTCCTCAGACTGATTGTCTAAACTGCAACCTCAGACTGACTGCTCCTCAGACTGCACTGAGCTCCTATCTCTTGCTTTATCTTCCTCTCTCCACTTAGCTATATCAATTCTGTCTCCACCTCCCTAGTTCTGGGATTAAAGGCATGTGATCCCAACTGCTAGGATCATCTTTGTGTGAATTCTGTTTCTATTTTAGACTGGATCAATTTCATGTAGCCCAGGGTGACTTTGAATTAACAGATCTGTCTGCCTCTGTCTCCCGAATCCTGGGATTAACGGTGTGTGCCACTGCTGTCTGACCTCTAGTGGCTTAGCTCTGTACTCTGATCTTCAGGCAAGCTTTATTTGTTAAAACACAAACAAAATATCACTAAATAATGGGAAGAACTCAAAAGTAGTTTCAAGGAGTTAAGCCACAAAACAGCATTCTGATGACTGGGAGATGCAGGGACCAGGACACTGCTGCAATTTCTGTAGGTATTTTGTACCTAGCTCCTTGCCTGCCTACCACATCTAATACTAGTGGAATAAGCCCTAAAATACATTTTTAAATTTTTTTCAAACGTGTTTCATTTTGGAGTAAGTAAAGAAATGCCACGTTCTTTGATGGATAGAAAGCCCACAGTTGGTAATTTCTACGTTCTTGTGTTAGAGCCCTGCCCTTTTTAAAATGTCTTTCATAAGTAATTGATTTTCTTTTTTCTTTATGATTTACCCCTAGTGATGCTTGATCTGTTTTAAAATTGCCTTTTATTTTATTTCCTTGGAAAATGGAACTCAGTTTTAAAAATATTATTGAAACAACATTGTTACATTTAAAATTGCTACATTTAAAAAATTAACTTATTCCATCTAGAAAACAGACCTAGAAGTATCAAAATGATGAGTATAAGAAGGCCAGGCTGCATCTTATTCTAAAATGTGAGGGTGATTAATTTCATATTGTCAGACAGACTATGATGGATACTTATGGTTTTGTCCGAGTTGCCATGTTAGACACCCATGAGACAAGCAATCAAGACAAGGAGCCATTCTGGCTTCTAAGTTGTGTTCTTTGGTGGAAATGTTACCTAAATGACTATCTGCTAAAAATTAACAACAACAAAAACCTATTAATTCAGAATAAGAGACCATCTTAGTCACATTTTTACTGCTGTGAAGAGGCAAATGAAACTTATAAAAAGAAAGCATTTAATTGAGGCTCCTAGTTCCAGAGGATAGTAGAGTCAATGACCCTCATGGCAGGCAGCAGGCAGGTAGGCATGGCCCTGGTGCAGTATCTGAGAGCTTACATCTGATCCATAGTATGATTGAGAGAGAGCAAGAGAAGAGAGAGAGAGAGAGAGAGAGAGAGAGAGAATAGTGTGGGCTTTTGAAACCTCCAAGCTCACCACCAATAAAATACCTCCTCCAATAAGGCCATGCCTCCTAATCTTCCCCAAACACTTCTACCAACTGGGGACCAAGCATTTAAGCATATGAGCCTATAGAAATATTTTCATTAAAACCATCACAGGAACAATGAGCTTTTCTTTAAATGCATAGCAAATCTCACAAAAAGGGGGTTTGGGATCCTCTGGGGTCAAAAGATGGTAAAGCTGGAAAGTAGGATGACTAGTTGCAGATCACATGACTTTTCAAGGTCATTGGAAAATACTTATGCCCAAGACGCTTCCATAGGGTTTTGCTGTTGTTAGTTTGCCCCTGCCCCCCATGATTGCATTATGTTTTGTGATAGAATCTTGTCATGTTGCCTAGGCTGGTTTCTCAATTTCTGGGTTTGAGAGACCCCCTTGTCTCAGCCCCATGAGGGCTGGCATGTAGGCATCTCCCTCCACACTTAGCTAAAGGCCTATGCATTTGATTGTTTACTTGTTTTGTGTGCATTTTAAAATTATTTTATGTTTTTCTTTAAGAATTTTTTTTTGATAGGATTTCACTAGGTATCCGAGGTTGGTCTCAAAGTCCTAATTCTCGGTTCTCAGTCTTCCGAGTGCAGAAATTATAGTGTTGCTTCCTCGGGAGGGGTGAGAAGGTGAGAAGGTGCCGAGCCAATGACATAGACATTGGGAGTCAGCTGTAAGTGAAACAGCAGACTCGTTTATTTCCAACGGGGAGAACCTTATATATCCCCCCAGAACCCAGGAGTTCTGATCGGTTGACACACTGTGATTTCCTCATGGGCTAGGCACCATCAGGACCTTTGACAGCATCAGGCCGACTCCAAGTTGGCTCACCTCTCAGCCTGGTAGGCCTTAACTTTCTACCTTATAGCACCACATCCAGCTGAGGCTTGTGTTTTAAAAGATGTTTGGGTCCGTGTAAGGGTGAAGAGCCCAACTGAGAGTGCTACCCCAATGAGCTCACACCTGATTCTGTGACTTAGGTGATGCTGCAGCTGAAGGTACGCTGACAGGACAGAGTCAAACCACGTGATGTGGAGAGGGATGACTATAGGGTCTGGTTCACAAAACACACACTTTCATGCCCTTTTTATTCTCAGGGAATCACTATCCCTGCAGAAATTGACCAACTTATTCCTGATAATTGTCCCTGGCCTACCTTTGGTGTCCCTGGAAGAACCTATCCCTCAGCTGTTGTAGCTGCTAAATCTGTTGCACTGGCAAATATTCCAGAGATGTGTTTTGGGCTCAAAAGAGCAACACAACCAAGTGATCCACAGGAACTGAGTGAGGGTGGAGAAGAGAACCAGCAAGTCAGCGACTAAGATGGAGCAAACAAATGCCCAGCTCCCTGAGCGCAGGGTGGCATAGTCAGTGCTGTTCTTGATCCAGGACAAGGCTGACGCTGAGCATTAGCTGAACTCATATTTTTGTTCAACTTCTTCCCTGTGTCCCCCATCTCCTGATCCTTGGACATTTTTCCTGAGAGCACTCTCTTAAGAAATCTGTCACAGGAAACTGCATTATACTCTGCTTCTGGGTAACCTGACTAGTATGGATTGAATGTTCCCCTCCAAATTCTGATGTGGAACTAGAATCTGAAATGGGATGGCATTTGGAAATGGGACCTTTGGGAGGTGACTAGGTCATGAAGGTGGGCCCTTGACAAAATGGGATTGGAGTCTTTATAAGAAGAAGTCAGAGAGGGAGAGAGAGAGAGAGAGAGAGAGAGAGAGAGAGACAGAGAGAGAGAGAGAGACCCCTTTGCTAAACGTGGACACAGAAGTTGACAGTGTACCACCTGGAATAGAGGGTCTCTGAAACTCAACCATACTGGTACTCTGATAATGGACTTCCTGTGTCCAGAACCATGAGAAATGTGTATGGTATGTATGATACCCAGTGTCTATACGGCTTTGTCATGGCAGCTTTGTCTTAGTTAGGGTTTCTGTTGCTGCAATGAAACACTATGACCAAAAAGCAAGTTGGGGAAAAGGGTTTATTCATCTTACATTTCCACATCACTGTTCATTATTGAAGGAAGTCAGGACAGGAACTCAAACAGGGCAGGATCCTGGGAGCAGGAGCTGATGCAAAGGTTGTGGAGGGGAGCTGCTTCCTGGATCACTTCCCCTGACTTGCTCAGCCAGCTTTCTTAAAGAATCCAGCTTAGGGATGGAACCATCCACCACGGGCTGGGCCCTCTCCCACTGATCGCTAATTGAGAAAATGCCTTACAGCCGGATCTCATGATAGCATTTCCTCAACTGAGGCTCCTTCCTCTCTGATGACTCTAGCTTCTGTCAAGTTGACACAAAACCAGCCGGTACAAGCTTGAACTAAGATACTGACTGATTGGCTGCCATTGATCATCAACTCAGCAGGATCTAGAATCCCTATATGTGCGAGGGAGTGGCTATACTGGATGGGATGACCAACACTAAATTTGGCATCATCCATAGGCTGTGGTCTCACATTGAATAAAAGAGAGGAATTGAGCTGAGCACCTGTTTCTTGATCACAGTCATTGAACAGGACTCTATCAGGATTGAGACTAAGGTCCATTTATTATTTATTATTCTTGAACTAAGGGCCACTCATGTTATACTCTAATGATGAATTTGACTTAATTATTTGCATTTCCTCAGAACTTGAGTAAGGCTGAATTTAAAAGTAATAGGCTATTTCGTTTGGCAGGGGAAATTTTTAGAGAGAATAAAATTCATCTCTTTCTTCTTCTTGATCACAGATTAAATCTGAATGACTAACTGCTTCATGGCCCTGCTGCCATGTCTTTCCTACCATGGTGAATTATATCTTCAAACCGTGAGTCTGTAACAGGGCCCCAGACCTTAGCATGATGGAAATACCATTCAGGCCATAAAACTCAGTATACAGACAGCACCACCTGTCAAAATGAAAACAAAGGCCAAATCCATCAAAGTCCATAGTTCTGGGAACGTCTCTAAATGTACTAACTTGCCTTTGGCTTCTATAGTTCCATTTCAGGATAACTGTTCTTGTTCAATGAAGTGTGTCAACTCAGAACATGGTTTCTGTGCTTCAAAGCTCACCTTGAGAAAGAGTCAAGGCTATGCTGGTATCTCCAGCACCCAGTGTAGTCTCTGACTGTCTAATAAAGACTTTCCATTGGCTTAAACTCATGTCAGAGCAGCCTTCTCTGGTGACCACCCCACAACAATTCCAAATAAATCTTCCCTTCCTTAAATTTCTTTTGTTAGATATTTTTTGACAATAACAAGAAAAAATAGCCAGTGCACCCCAAGACTCCTTCCTAATGTCTACTTCTCCAAATAGAAGAGATTTTTTCCATTGTATCTCTTCTAAATGAATATATAACGAGCTTTATGTGTCTATTATTACTTTGTGGTCTGCTTTTCTAGCATTGCATATTTATTTATATCTTGAAGGTTAGGTAACCACCGTAGCTTAGTACATCTCTCTGAGATCTTTACATATTAAAAATGGGAAAACGCTGGTCCCTTGAGGTATGTGGGAGGTAACAGGATTTCAGTGCTTCACTTAACATAGCTTCTCCCACTTAGGGTGAGGCTCAGCAAGCACATTGTACTAACTGAAGTATTATAACTGAATTCTATCCTGACTTTAGAAAGTATTGCTTTAGGAAGTGCTGTTAGAGATATAATAGGGTAATGCTTCACATTTGATTACAGATGTATTAAGATCATTGAGTTAAAAAGGAAGATGTGGCTTACATGTCTAGATATAACTCACTAACTTATCAGAAAGTTTTTTGGTTTTTGTGTTGCTGCTTTTCGAGACAGGGTTTCTCTGTGTTGCTTTGGAGCCAGTCCTGGAACTAGCTCTCGTAGAGCAGGCTGGCCTCGAACTCACAGAGATCCACCTGCCTCTGCCTCCCGAGTGCTGGGATTAAAGGTGTGTGCCACCACTGCCTGGTTTAGAAAGTTTTTGAAAAATATTACAATATCTCAAATACCCTTTTCTTTTTTATGGATTTTATTGAGCTCTACATTTTTCTCTGCTCCCTCCCTTCCTCTCCCCCCCTTCAACCCTCTCACATGGTCCCCATGTTCCCAATTTACTCAGGAGATCTTGTCTTTTTCTACTTCCCCTCAAATACCCTTTTCACAAAACTGAGTTGAATGAGTTAATACTTGTGTCATAGAGGGTATTTCTTTGATCTTCTTTGGTAAGAACCTGACCATTAGCTACTGACCACTATGCTCAGTTGGACATGTCTCAAACCACAGTTATATTTTAGAATTTTTTTGAGACAGTGTCTCTCTGTTGTATCCCTGGCTGTACTGGAACTTGCTGTGTAGACCAAGCTGGCCTTAAACTCACAGAGATCCTACTTCTAAGTGCTTGGATTATAGATGTGTGAATTCTATTTAGTTTCAAGCCATGGTATTTGCAATGTTCTAGACACTGAAGAATGTAAAAACATCAATTTTACATTAAAAATTGATTTTCTTGTTTTTAATTGTAGGTGTGTGATGTGAGTTCAGATACACAAAGAGGCCAGAAGAGGGTGTTGGGTCACTTGGAATTAGAATTAAAGTCAGTTGTAAATCATGCAACGTGGGTACTGGAAAGTGAAGTTGGGCCCTTTGCAAGAACAGTAAGTGCTTGTAACCACCAAGCCACCATTCTGGATGCCATAATTTTGCTTTTTAATGCTCATATTAAGATATTCTTTAATTTCTTCTTGCATGATTAAGAAACAGGGAAACTAGCTTTCTATCTAGATTCTGGAAAAACATAGTGACATGGGACACAGAAGGCATCATAATTGAGTCATGTATCCTTAAGGCTTAGGCGCAGAACAAATGGTTACTCAAACTGAGTAGTCTGGGGACACAATAAAGGCTTGTTTAAAGGTGGAGAGACCGTGTGTGGAAACTTCAAAATAAAGAGGGATTTCCTTTGACTGACATTTACTGGGTGTGCCTGCAATCCTGAAGGAGCCAGATGAAGGAGAAGCAATGAAATCAGGTAGCCAGTGTCCTGTGGAAAGGCCTGTCTGAGTGAGCGGGAACTTTAGGGAAGCAAGGACACAGCCAGCTGTGAGAACTCCTCCAGAGAGAGTCTGAAGAATCCTCACTCTTGGTATCTCTGATAGAATCCTGCTATTCCCCATGGGTCACATGGTCTAGAAGCTAGAAATCAAGTGATCCTCTGGAGGGAACTGATAGAAGGTTAGGCTCAAAGGACACAGAGCAGTAGCGAGAAGGTTGGAAAGGGGATGGCTGAATAAAAAATATCTACCGCAATTACCAACTTTCTCCTGTGCCCAGACCTTATATTGTATAAAATGCCACAGTTTTCATTGCTTTCTACCACGCCCAGACCAAAAGCTGAATATCAAGTTGCCATCTTATCATCATAAGTATCATCATTGTTTTTCATAAGATACAACCATTATTTGTCGATAGAGCCACAAAAAGTGAGTCAGAATGATAGAGGACAGGATTTGTCAAGAACACAAAGGAAGAATATGATTTTGAGCTTAATGTGTATAAAAAACACATTCTGATAGTCTTTAAAAATAATTCTGGGGCTGAGAGATTCCTCAGTGGTTAGGAAAAACTCTCAGCTACTTTTCCAGCACCATGTCTGCCTGTGTGACACAGTGTTTCCCACCATGATAATAGTGGATTAAACCTCTGAACCTGTCAGCCAGCCTCAATTAAATGTTTTCCTTTATAAGAGTTACCATTGCCATGGTGTCTCTTCATAGAAATAGAACATTAACTAATACAGAAGTTCGTATCAGAAGTGGGGTATTGCTTTGATAGGCCTGACCATGATTCTTGGCAGAATGTGGACTTTGGGGCTTTGGATTAGGAAAGAGGTTGAATGCTTTACGTGGGAACTAATGGGACACACTAGAAGGAGCAGAGAAGACAGTGGTGCTGAGAGCAATGTAGATTGTGATGTCCTGACTCAAGAAGTTTCAGAAGAATATTAGTAAGTGATCTAGAGTTTGTTTTGTGATATTTTTGTGACGCATGTGACTGTTTTCTGCCTTTGTACAAAAATTCTGCCTCAGGTCATATTGAAGATTGTTTTGGATTAACAGCATTGGCAGAGAAAATTTCAAAACAGCTTAGTATCATGTGGTTATTAGTGGCCAGTCTTAAGCAGATCTATAATGAAAAGAAGCAAGCTAAGCAAAGAAAAATACAAAGTGTACAGCTTGAGGAGAAAAGGGGAACCAGGAACTGTAATGGAGCTAAGCATATTAACAGAAAAGCCTGGTGCTAAATGGAATAAAGGGCATGGTGTCCTCAGGGGAAGACCCCACCCAGCTGAGCTTCCAATTTGTGAAAAGAAATTAAAGTTTATGGTTCAGTGTGGTGTCACACACCTTTAATCCCAGCACTCAAGAGGCAGAGGCAGGCGGATCTCTGAGTCTGAAGCTAGACTGGTCTACAGGACAGCTAAGTTTAGGCAGTGAAGGCAACCATCAAAAACAGAGAATCAGTGAAAATGTGCTTGAACAAGGGGAACATGTTCCAGCCCCGGCAAGCAGCAAAACTTGGAAGTTTTGACTACATGGTTCTGGCTTTTGAGTCAAAGACAGAAGAAAGGGGTTGTAGAATATTCCGCCGTGACCAAGGAAAGCTGCTGAGGCCAGGTGTGTGTCAGGGATGTCCCTGCATGGAGGCCTTAAGAAGCCATTGCATGAGGCTGTTAAAGTAAAGCCTGGATTGTCCTGGAGACTCCAAAATGTTGGAGATGCCAGGTTATGGGATACCTGCCAAGGAAAGCTGCTAACAGGGAGTGGATCCAGCTCAAGAGGGAAAGGTGTCCTGTAGTCAACAGAGATGAAAGGAGTTGGAGATCTGAAAAACACATCGACATCAGACATGGAAACGCAGAGTTTGGAGTTTGCCCAGTTGGTTTTTGGTCTTCTTTGGTCTAACATTTCCTCACTGTGCTTCCTTTCCATCCTTTCAGAATGGTAATGTATATTCTGTGTTATTATATGGAAGTATGTGATCCACCTTTTGATTTTGATTTTACAAGAGTTAACAGTTAAGAGATTGCATGTGTCTCGGAAGAGACTTTGATGACTTTGGACTTATAAATATTGTTGAGACTCCTATGCAGTATGGGGACTTTTGAAGTTGGACTGAATGCATTTTTACATTATGATATGACCACAAGCCTATGGGTCCCAGGGTGTAGAATGTAGTGGTTTGAATGACAATGCCCCCCTTAGGCTCATAGGGAGTGGCACTATTAGACTTGTGACCTTGTTAGAGGAAGTTTGCTAATGATGGTGAGCTTTCTTTCTGCTCTCTGCCAATCCCGATGCAGAACTTGCAGCTACCTCTCCAGCCCCATGTCTGCCTGCATACTGCCACACTTCCCACCATGACTAAACCTCTGAACTTGTAAACCAGCCCCAACTAAAAGTTTTCCCTTATAAAAGTGACTGTGACCATGGTGTCTCTCCACAGCAATAGAACGCTAAGACAGTTAGCATCCTTCGTGCAGCAAAGGCAACAGGAGGGTGGGGTGTCTAGGCTCAGTGTGTCTGTGGCAGGGAGCAGAGAGGGATGAGTGCTCAGCTTGTTTTCTCCCTGTTCTTCTAGCCACAGTTTCAGGGAGAGTGTTGTCCACATTCAGAATGTGTTTTTCCTCCTCCATTAAGCTTTTCTGCAAACAGCCTCGTAGAAATACCCAGGTGTCTCTCCTATCCTCGGTGATTCTAAACTCTGTCACGGTTGAAAATGAAGATGAACTACTATGAGGCTCTTGGGGACATCACATAGAAACAGCTTTAAAGTGACGGTAACAGCAGCCAGGTTGGAGCTGGCCATCTGGAGGCTGAGTGGCTCTTGGGAACATGACCAAGGATGAACAGGGTGGGGAATGCTCAAAAGTAGCTTCAAACTCATATTTAGGGTTATTTAAAAATGTTTCCCAAAATCACTCCCCCAAATTCTGATTCAGTTTATCCCAGGGTTCAGTTACAGTTCTGTTTGTTTGGTTGGTTGGTTGTTTTTGTTTTTTCAAGACAGAGTTTCCTCTGAGTAACCCTGTCAGCCCTGAGACTCACTCTGCAGACTAGGCTGGCCTTGAACTCTGCCTCTGTCTCCTTTGTGCTGGAATTAAGGCAGTGCGCCACCACTGCCGAAACAGATTCAGGTTTTAATCAACTTTCAAGCTGTACTGTGCTCTGTCTGGCTTCCCTGGAAATCTGACACCAAGATTAGCTGAAAATGCAGGAGTTCTCATTTTCAGGGGAAGGGAAGGAACAAGTTTGGGCGAGAGAGCCAGCCAGGACAGGTGGAGGAGCCTGGTGACAGCAGGACACACCTGCCCGAGTAAAGGCAGGAGGTAGGATGGTTGGGACTCTGAGGAGAGGTTAGCAAGGTCATTGCGGAGGCCTCAACTGGATTTGCTCTGTGAAGAGTCTGTCTGTTGCCTTCTACCCCGGTTATTCTCAATCACTGGTTAGGACAGCCTGTAGGGATCCTGATCTTCATACAAACCTCGTGATGTTCTACCAAATACAGTATTGGGAACCTTTGGGTTATCCAATTCTGAACAACTAGAGGAATCCGAGGCATGTGGTAACAGCTGGTGCATGCAGTTAACCATTTTAAGATAAGGGAATGTTGAAAAGAATGAGAAAAGAAATGGGTTGTAGGTGAAGTATTTGGGTTCAAGTTAAAATTGCGGGTTTTCTTACAGCTAAGAAATATTTTAGCATATTTTAAATATACAGAGAAAACTACTCACATCAAAGTTAAAGGTAGGAAGGAACTGGGGAAAGAAGGGAGGAGAGAAGAGATGTGACAGAGGAGGGAAAGAGAAGATGCGGGGAGGAGATAAGAGCAAGAAGAAGAGGTAGAAGGAGAATAAAGGGCATGGATGGTTTATATATGAAGCAGCTCAGAGGGGAGTTAGGAGGAAATGGGATGCTTGCTTATGGCTTTGAAGTCAGATCATGATGTCTTGTCCTCTTAGTATTCTGAACATGGGTTAAATTTAGGTTGCAGGGAGTTGGAGAGAATTGTACTTAGTTATCTATTACTAAGACAAAATAGGAAGCAATGTATCAAGAGGCAGCGGGGAGAGTGGCTATGAACAGGAGGCTGAAGGAGACACAGAGAGGATGGAGCAGATGGGGCTCTTCTGTAGGCAGAGCCACGTTAAGGGAGAGGAAGGCTGATGATCTTGATGAGTACAGGAAGTGGGAGGCCGGGTCACTTGCTGAAAAGGTATTTATTTTATTGGCCGCTCTTCTCACATGACAAAATTCCACACACAATCTATAACAAAATCACATTTAGTATATTAAAATTAACACTTCAAATATATATTAAATAATTATTACATAAGTCTCTCACAGGTATCTGTCCATTTCTTTGAATATAAAACAAAGCTGAAATAGTCTTTTGATCTAATTTGGGATTTTTAAAACCTAACATTTACATTGAATCTGTGCTATTCTTAATCACAGAAAATCACTGCAAATACAGTCAGCATTTAACCTATATTTGATTCTAAAGTTAACACAACCCACAACCACTTTTGAGCCATGAAATTTGTATCTAGTGACAAAAGAAGTTCGTCACAAGGATGCATGCTGACTAAAGCCACTGAAGTACTTCCAATCAAGGGCTATGTGAGATGAGTCATTTCCAACCCAGGAGACTCAGAGCCCTGCAGCCTATAAATTGAGCTGTAGAAGCTGACATTTCTAACATTTCAAAACACTTAATAGAAACCCTGATTCTAACCTTCTGAAGACTTTGAGCTACTTTACAGATTTTTCAATCTGTGTGTACATGTTCCTATGTATGAGGGGCTGTATGTGTGTGGCATCCAAAGGATAACCTTGACTATTGTTCCTCAGTTGCTGTCCATCTTCTTGGACAAGAGTCTCTCTTTGGTGTAGAACTCATCAATTAGAATACACAGGCTTACCAGTGAGCCCCAGGGATCCTCTCTGGCACTGGCATTGCAAGTACTGGTCATCACACATGATTGTCATCTGGGATTTGTTGATGGAATTCAATCTTTGTATGTGCCATACAAGCATTTTACCAACTGAGTTATCTCTCTATCCCATACAATTTTTGGCTTTTAAAAAATTCAATGGGGGGGTCACTTTTGAGAAATTCCATTGGATCTTTGCAATTTACATATACAATGTGTTAATCAGTATTTAATCAATGATTTAAAAGAAAAAGGAAAAAACCTTCTGAAGTGTACATCTGAGATGGAGGAACCATAAAAGCTTGAAATCATTGGTAGTGGAAAATGTTAAGATAAACGTAGTTGAATCCTATCTTATAAGAACACTGGAGAGTAATGAATATTGCCAAGGTAGCAATATTCGTTCATGGTCAATAAGAGAACCAGCATTAGGATTCTCTAATCTGTTATCTTCTTGGATGTTGAGCCTTGTGTTTTGGTTCGGTGCTTTGTGTCCTTAGCACTCAAAAGCTGGTGCTTTACAGTCTGGAGGAGGTGGTGAGGAGTGCGTTTCAATGGGGAGTTCCAGGCCAACCACTGGGATTTATTATCTTGTGTTCCTTCCACTGAATTACTTTCTAGTAAAGTGGTTATAAACATCACTAGGTCCTTCAGAAGCAGTTGATCACAAAACACAAAACCTCTCATAGAGGCATCACAGTAAGGAGCTACCATAAAAGGAGAGTGAGCATCTAGGTTCTTTCACACAGTGTTCACAATTGTCTCTCTCCATTTCTTTAGTTAACAATGGTATCTAAACAGAGTCTAGGATTCAACCACACGTGCATGAATCCACAAATGAAGACTTCCTTTCGACTCTTGTACAGGTTAATCTTAGATGTGCATACAGAACATAAAGCATGCTTGATTTCACAGCGAACAGAGAGGGAACACTTCGAGATTAATGTATCGCTGCTACGCTGCTACCTTGTCTTTCAGAAACTAGAGGAGCTAGCTCCGCCTTTTCTGGGTAGGTAATTTGAGCAAGCGCTGTAAGAGCAGCATGAGCAATAGGTTGTCTTCTTGTGGGATTAAAAATAAGAATCCCTTCTGTATAGCCTTCTTTCTTCATTCTCTGGGATGGCTTTCTTTTCTCTTTATTTCTTTAAAGAGGGACAGGGTAGGGGAGAGTCACTAATGGTTGTCTAAAAAAAATAGTGCCTTCATAATCATAACTGAAGTAAAATGGGATCCTTAAGCCAGATGTGGTGGCTCACCTCAGCACCAGGGAGGCTGAGGCTGGAAAATGGCCTGAACTGCAAAGTAAGAGCCCCCCTGCACAAAAGAAAATGAAAAGAAAGGAGATAAGTTCTTATATCTCACTGCCAATCTTCTGACATATTAAAGAGTTCATTTTCTGAGTTTAAAATTTCAAAATTTTATAAAGAGATTGAAATTTCATTTTGTACATTCACTTTTTTCTATGATACCCAAGAACATTCCAATTAAAATTCATGTTGGTCATAGCAGAATGAACAGACCTGAGTGCTAGTCATTGTCATAGATGCAACCTGAAAGAAAAGAAAATAATTTAATTAATTAACTAATTTAATTAATAAAATAATTTAATTTAATTAGTTAAATTAAAGAAAAAACTTTAATTAATTCACTCATTATTTTTATATGTTCATGTGTATGTGTGTGTGTATGTGTTCATGTATGTGCAGGCACATATGCACGTGTTTGTGAAGGTTGGAGGACAACCTCTAGCAACATCCTCAGGAACCATGTGCTTTCTCTGAGATGGGGTCTCTCATTGGTTCCAGTCCCATCAATCAGAGGGAGCCCCAGGGACTGTCTTCCTGTCTCTACCTCCCAGGACTGGGGTTACAAGCACTCGCCATTGTGCCTGTCATTGTCATGTGTGTTCTAGCCAGCAGACTCAGGTCCTCATGACTGCAATAGAAGCTTCACCTAGTGAGTCATTCATTCTTCTAGCTCCCTATTGAGGTTTTAGAAACAAGTCTTCATGAAACCCAGTGGCTCTCGAACTCAATGATCATCAGACAGAACTTTCAACTCCTGAGCCTCTTGCTTCCATATCCCAAAGTGCTGGCTCTGCACCACCACATCTGGCCATCAAAATTTAAATACAGATTATATACAACATGCCCTAAGAGTTTAAAGTTAGAAATCTGGGAAATTCAATCTCTCCTGAATTAAGATTTAGAAAAAAAGTAAAACTTACTTATTTTATATTAAGAAGACAAACAAAACTAGTTAAGCGGATTGCAATATATTTAACCTTCTGTATTGGCTAGTTTTATGTCAACTTGACACAAGATAGAGTCACCACAGAGGAGGGAGCCTCAGTTGATAAACCTCCTCCATAAGATTGTAGGCAAGCCTGTAGAACATTTTCTTAATTAGTGATTGAATGAGGAAGGCCCAACCTATTGTGGGTGGTGCCATCCCTGGGCTGGTGGTCCTGGGTTCTACAAGTAAGTAAGCTATCGGGAGCAAATCGGTAGGCAGTGCCCCTCCATGGCCCCTGCATCAGCTTCAGTCTGCAGGTTTCTGTCGTGTTTGAGTTCCTGTCCTGACTTCCTTTAATCATGAATTATGATGTGGAAGTGTAAGCCTAATAAACCCTTTCCCCCCAACTTGCTTTTGGTCATGGTGTTTCATCACAGCAATAGAAACCCTAACTAAGACACCTTCATTGAGAGCCCGATTTCAACACCATTCCTAGACAGATTTATTCTTCATCAAATGAGACTGAAGATTAATTATTCTGGCATCATATCACTTTTTGGAAATGAGATTAGTTAAGCATCGACAAGTTTCTTAAGCTAAAGACTAAAGGGTTGGAGCTGGGAGGTGACTATCAGAAAAGCATTTGCTTGCAAGTTACGGAAATAGGTTTGATGCCAGAACTGATGTAAAACAAAACAAAACAAAACAATAACAATAAAAACCTGGATGATGCCAGGTATTTTGGAAAACACCTTTATCCCAGCAGTCAAGAAGCAGAGGCTGGTGGAGCTCTGTGAGGTCAAGGCCAGCCTGGTCTAGATAGCAACTTCCAGGCCAGCAGAAGCTATTTAGTGAGATCTTTTCTCAAAACAAAACAAAACAACACACACACACACACTCTCTCACACACACACCCAAACACAAGCAAACTCACACACGCACAAACACACACACAAGAACACACAATCACACACACACAGGCCAAAGGGCAACATGATGAACAACTGTGCACGTTTTGTTGAGATTAATGTTTTAAATCGTGATTTTAAAATACCTGATGATTTTAGTATTGTTATCAGTTATGAAATATGTATCTGTTTGTTGAACAAAAATTTGTTAGTCACATATTTTAGCATTTGTCAGCTTTACATTTGTTCATTTAGGATTTGTTAATTTCATATTTTATAAGCTGCAAAAAATAATCTATTGTTAGCTTCTTGGGCATTATGGTTGCTGTGATATAAATATTGTTAGCTTTAAAAAAAGCTACCTATTAACTAAGAACGCATTTCTCTGATTAAAAAAAAGCTCAGCAACTCTTAACTCATGTTACAATACAAAATTTACCAAACAGTTCTCCCATCCCTCCACTCCTTTTCACTCCTTCTGTCTCTTCCCTGTTCTGTTGTTCTTGATCCAGAGTCTCATGTAGCCTAGCCTTGCCCTAATTTTCATTGTGTAGTTAAGGTTGGCCTTTAACTTCTGACCTTCCTGCCTCTACCACCCAAGTGCTAGGATTGCAGGTCGGAACTACCATGTCTGTCTTATACTTCTCATTCTGGAGAATAAATACGCTTTTCTTTTCACTTAATTTCCTAAGCGTGTGTGAAGATGAACCCCTCCCCCTCTCTATGACACTGGACCATTCCTTTTCCTCACATTTTAAAGAAACTCAAATTCTGATCATATCTGATGGCTCTAAGTCAGCAAGCTGTTTTCTCGGTTACTGTGGTGGGAGCTGCATAAGACTTACCATCGGCAATGTCATCATAGATTTCTCCATCACTGTAAACACAGAAAAGCCACAAGTTTCATTGTATAGAGAATGTCTTCCCAACGTTAATATATAGAAGCTAGCAGGAATACGGTTGCCATATATCAGAATCATGAGAGGTAAAGCGAGGCTATGATGTGCACGTGTAAGTGGACAAAGATTTTACATCCACCTCTAGCTCTTCTTTCCCTGGCTTTATTGACTCCTCGTTCATTCTACAAATGGAACAATAGATGCATGTTTTGGGAGCACAGATCATGCCCTACTTTGAGCACTGCCATGGGCATAGGCCCCCTGTATCCCTAAGAACTGGGCACAGAACTAAACAAACTGAACTGCCAAGGCAAAACCCTCATCCAGGGGCCTCAATCCAAAAGTGCAATGAATTTTGACAGTTATTATTACTAGATCTATACCTTTACTTGAGTTTCAAATGTTTCAAATTTTAAATGAACGCAATATATTTGGCATGGAAAATGGCTATGTTGTTTTCACGTGTTTCTAGTTATGGTGCATAAACATTAAGTTTAAAGTATTTAAATACTAATTATGGGATATATAGTCATAGAATTTTCTTATATTACTCATTGTGAAGATCACATCCACTGCAGTAATTTTGGCTACTTTTATATGCTTTCAGGTTTTGCTTAACCCTGAAGCTTTCTGAAGTATTTTATTAACAAACACTGAGTTGTTCTCATGTGCTGGGAGACAACTATGAGTCAGATGTAAGCTTTGATTATAAGGGTGCATAGTCTAATGAGTGATTTATAAACAATATAATAATATATTATAATTATGACCATAATCTTGAAATGGAGGATGCAGTGCCCGGCTTCAGAGCTGTGAGGTAGCTGCATCACTTAGGGTGGACATGCTCTTGGTTCCTGCCCTATCTCTGGGCTTTATCATAGCAGCAGCAGCAGCAGCAGGTCCCTTGTTTCTGGGGCAGATGCTGTGAGCTCCCTATGTCTTCTGTTTGGATCCTGTCTCTGAGGCAGAGAGGGTATTTGGCTAGTGGAAATCTGATATGAATGCAAAGAGGACAGATTTTCCTGCTGTTTATTCCACAAATGTTTATTGATGTATGCATTTTAATAGGTAGTGAGCCGATAGTCACTGAGTGTCTTTTCTCCATTTTCTTTTAACCATCCTGCAGTCATCACAGATGAAGATGTATTCCTATCTGTGACACATTCTTCCCAGAAAATCTGCATCTTTCTTAGAACAAAGCCTATCAGATATCCCGTGCCCACCACTGTAATACATATGCTGAAGAAAACACAGATGTTAGGGCCATTTCCCTGTCTGCTCCCTATTGGTTCGCTGACAGAACTCTTAACATGCAATGCTCTATTCACATGGGTGTCCTGCTGCTTAAGGTAAATGGTTTGTGAATCCTTGATTCTTTCATTATGTCAGTTTTTACAAATATTTCAATTGCTCAGTCTGACAGTGGAATTAATTTTCTGCTCTGGGTGTCTTGCTGTAGAATCTTAAAGTGTTTTAGAGGAATCCAAGGGCTTACAAGTACCAGGCTGTGACAGATAGTGAAAAGGTCTTATTCATAAGAATACAAGAGTCATTGATCACTATCTCTTTTGAGGGGGCATACTGTCAATCAGGCAACATAAGAGAGCACCATGCTTGGTGTGAGTATAGAAAAATCTTCAATTAGGAACTAAATATGAGCTATTAACTGATGATATTAGTACCTACGACACACACCATTTGGCTCTAGTTAGTTCAGTTCTAATACTATAATAATTAATAAACAAAATGCAAACAATTAGTGGAAAGGGTAGTGGCTTTTCCCTGTGTGTCTTCAGGGTTTGCTGAACAGACAGCTCAATGAGTAGAGAAGACTATTCACCATGAGGAGCCAGGCTTCCTTCCTAATTCAGACAAGCATATTCAGCGTTGTTATTGGTACAACTATATTGAAACAAATATAATACATTGCTCAATCCATGGCATTCTGGAAACAACTCCTTAAGGAAACCATAAGATTCTCTTAACAAATACAGTAGTAATAGAAGAAAATGATGGCCTTACTTGTCCACCAGGTAACTCCGAAGAACATAGCCATCTGTAAAGGGAAAAAGGAAATGTATTTAATTCCAGATAGAGTTTTGAAAGTTATTTAATGTCTAGTTCCAAAAGTTGACATACAAGGGAATAATTACAATAAGATAGTATGTCGAGGGACTGGAAAGATGACTCAGAGATTAAGGGTTCCTTTTTATCCACAGCACACAATTTGATGCCTCGAATCACATCAAATAGCTCATAACTGCCCATAACTCCAGTTCCAGGGGATCTTATGCCCTATTCTGGACTCCTCAGGCACCCACTCATGACACAGCCACACAGACAGATTTAAAAATAATCTTTAAAAAGATAATATATTGAATAATTATATCTATATAGAACATGCTCAGAGGGTAATTTGATCATGTTTATGCCCACATTACCCACACTTATTTCCCCCTCCTCTTAGCATCTATCACTGATCCCTCCCCTAACCTATGTTTTTCGTTTTATTAATTTTTTTAAAATCAGCAAAAAAAGGTAACATCACTATGGTATTTTCACACATAAGCCCATACATTTTTGTCTAATTTTTTTTCCTTCTTTGGCTGCCTTCCCTGTGTCTCTTGCCCTTCTCTTGATGATTCCCTCCCTCCTTCCAAAGAGTCTCCCTTCTGTTTTCTTGCCACATGAATTCCATTACCTCTTTCCTTCCTCCAAGGTCCCCCTTTCCCTCCTATGCTCTTCTTCCTAGGCTTCCCTCCCGCATACACATTTAGATATCGGTTCTACATATGAGAGAAAACATGTGGCATTTGTCTTTCTGAATTGGGTTTGTTTTGTTTAATATAATCATTTTGAGGTCAGAAGATGACTGGCAGGAATCTGTTCTCTCCTATGTGAGTTGCAGGGACTGAACTCAGGTTGCCAGGCCTTAGCAGTATACACACAAAATTATGACCTGTTGATAATTTTTATTAAATTTTTCTAATATTAAATGTCTCCATTGAAAAGATCCCCAGGAAGATTATGAGAAATAAAGTTTGTGAAATGAAAACTAAAGATGATTTAACCTCCTTTTTGAAGATTAAGATTATTATTTGCTGATGCTTTTAGGTAATTCACTTTTCAATTAAATTACTTTTAATTTAAAACACAATTATAATAAAAATTCGCAGACCTGGTTAAACCACTAACAGTCCCTTACATAGTCAAAGTTAATAATTAATAATACACACCTAATTATCTCACCTTTATGAGTTAATTATAAAAGCTAAGCTATATTCTCTTATACTCTCAAGAGTTCTACATAACATCTTTATCTACTGTAGATGATTCCTTTGCAGATACTATTGTTTAATTCTGTTTTTTTCCTCTCCCTTTCTCTGTCTCTTCTTTGCTGTGCATATGTGAGGTGAGAAAGGGAGGTATCAATGACTGAATATTTAGGAAAATGTAGGTGGCCACATGTGGGATGAGGCTGTCCCGCCCTTTTTTAGTTCTTTGATCATTTGATGATGTGGGGCTCACTAACTATAAATCACTGACATGGTGTTTTTACAGGATTACTGACTTTTAACGTCGCATGGGCTTTGCTGTCTAGCACTTCAAGTGCTAAGACTGTATTCTATTCAAGGACGGTTCATGATAGTCAAAATGAGTGACTTACCATGGATTGTCATGTAATCTTGGCAGTAATAGTTTCTAGAAATTCTTTTTTATTCAGGAAGAAAATGTTCTCATTGTTCACATGGTTTATGTTCGCTTACCAATATGAGATATTAATAGAAAATACAAAAGAACCCACAAAACAAAACAAAATCATGGTTATGATGCAGAATGGCTGCTATGTTTAGTCTTGCAACATTAGGAAGCTGATATGACACATAAAGTTGTTATTTGGAAGACTCCTGCTCACAGAGCAGAACACCGTGGCTGGAATAAATGTCTTGGAATATGTGGTGGGGTAGAGTTAGGAATGTAATACCCATCCCTCATATGTGCCCGTCAGTTTCCTCCTAAAATGTTTGCTTGCCATGGGGTAGATGTGTCCCAGGACTAACAACTCACCCGTGAGAAGACATTAGAAATATGGAATTTCCAAGGAAATAGATAATAGCCTTGAAAAAATAGAAATTAGCTTGGTTTTGTAGTTTTTAATTTTTCCTTAATTGAAATGACATCTATTGCCTATTTACTGCATGTGTTGTATTTGCAGAAAATAAAGTTAAGCTACTGAATTTGGCCTCCCACAGTTAAAAACATAGAATTGTATTGTGTGGACTTACTCAGGCAAGTGAACCAATGTCAGACTTGAAGGGAAATGAGACACAGTGAGTGGTGTCTAAAACTGAATGTAATTTATTATTTTGGTTTTCACAAAAACTAATCTATCTCCTTTTCTTCTCTGTCTCTTTGTATTGTTTCTGAGTCTTTCTACTAGATGACTTCAAACATTTTATTCATTCATTCATTCAATTTAATTTTTACTACTTTTGAGGTGAGTTTTCACTACATTGCCCAGGCTGTCCTTGAACTCCTGGTTTCAGGTGCTGTTCCTCAGTCAGTCTCCCAAGTACTGGGATTTTAGGTGTATGCTAACACAGCTGGTCCAGATTGACTTTTGAAGTTTCTGAATAAATTTTTTCCGAGGAGCATGCATTGTTAAAAAAACAAAGCAAAACAAAGAAATGATTAACTAGCTTTGTGACAATGTCTAGCTCTCAGAAATCTCTTTCTCTGATGCCTAAAGGAAACAGAACATTATAGCCCAAATAACTCCTTTTTCATGTCTCAGTTTATTCTTCTTTTGTAGGAAGTTTTCTCCAGTGACAGGAGGTGGGAAAACTCTCAGCTCATGAGCATCAGATTGTGGAACATGTGCAAATATTAGCTAGCAATTTTAAACTTTTGAGAATGTGCCAGAAATATATATATATACTTAAGATATTGCCTACACAGTTCACACTTGCCAAGTGTCTCTGGGTGAGACCCGAATGAATTAATAATGTCTACACTAGAGGCTTTTGCTCCACATAGTGACAAAGAAATTGTCCTTTGTGCTTTAACCTCTCGTTTGCTCGCTATAAACTTTAGGTTGCGTTCTTTTCTGTGGAAGCTTGAAGAACGGAGAGGGAGGAAAACATTAGTCATGTTGGTGCTGAACTGAAAAACACCATTGCTGGTCATGAGAAGATGTAAAAATAAGGAAGGAACAGATTTAGAGTCCTTAATGATTCACAAGCTAACAGTGCTTATCAGGCCAAGCTAGAGAACTGTCTGCTAACCAGTTAAACTATTCAGCAGACGTTTATGTGAGAGTTTATGTAGGACTTTTATCTGGTTGTTACACTAGACATCTAGAGCGTTCCTTTGAATCTACCAAGCCCCACTCCAAGTTTGAAACACTATACCAGTGCCGACAGTCCAACATCAAGAACACTTTACTGAAGCTCTGTGTCAGCTCAAAGCCTAAGAAGAGCAGCAAATTTGTGAAACAAACCACCCAGAAGTCAAAGTGGTGCAGTTGAGGAGAGACGCAGCCTGCTCAGGTAGCTGGGAGTAAGGAGTAAGGATGCTTCCAATTTAAGATGGTCACTGAGTTGTTTTTAATGGACAATTATGCATTCCAAGTCAAATAAAGTAGCACAGTGGGATGAACCAGCATACTTTATTCAGGGAATGACAAGCACGTACTTTACTTTTGGATGTCCGTGCTAGACAGCACACTGCAGTTGCTGTCCATGAGGCTGGATCATGAAGGGCATTTAGTATATGCTATCCTAAAGACAGTGTGGGCCCTTGAAAGCATTTGGCTCACATAGGAGTGGACTGGCTGAGAGTGTGGGAAAGATGGATACCATTTGCAAGGCCATTTGTGATGACAGAGAGGAGGGAGGGATACATTTCTCCAGCAACCATTCTAAGTCCTAGTGAGTGTATGGAGAAAATTAAGAATGATCAAGGATACCAGCCAAGAAAGGGCTTTCATAAATATTATGAAAAGCAGGAAGTTTGAAAAGGCAAAAAAATAAAATTAAATTAAATAGGCACACCAATTTAATCATTCTGAGATAATAATCTGAAAGTCAGTCTTAAATACTCTTAGTGCCCCTCCCTCTCTTAACTACTTGCATACCCACTGGTCCAAGTTTCTGCCAATATTTAGCCATTTGTTCTAGTTATGAAGGAGTTTCCTCTATGGCTTCCAGAACTCTCTGTTAGCTTCCTCAACACCCTGAATTCCTTCACACCTTTCTAGGATCAGTCGTTAATCTTTTGTTTAACCTACTGACTACAGAGCCTGTTTGCTTCCTACTTGGTGGGCTGGTAACTGGCAGATGGCACAGCAGCGGTAGAGCCCAGCTGTTTAGGTGCTGGCCGTGGGATAATAACACTTTCCTCACTGCCTTCTCACTTCAAATTTACTTTATTTGACTTTTAACTGTGTGTATGTGTGTGTGCCTGAATGGGGTTATGTGCACAAGGGTTCCGGTGCCTGTGGAGGCCAGAAGAAGATCCCTTGGAGCTGGGATTACAGTTGGTTGGAAGCTGCTTGACGTAGATGCTGGGAGGCAAACCTGGGTTCTCTAGAAGAGCAGTAAGAACTCCTAACTGCCGAGCCATCAATCTCATCCCACCCTGTAGTCATCTTTGAAATGAGCAAGTCAAACTAAAACAAAGTACAGCCTAAAGAAAGTGTATGATGAACGAAAACACCCTACCAGGGTGTAAGAGATACTGCATAGTCATTCTGTTTGAGTGAAAACTTTCAGAGTACCTAGAACTGAGGCAGTTATCAGTGAGCTCAGAAATCACAAATCACATTAGTGAGAAAGAAAATTTGCATGAAATTCTTGACTGGAATGCATCCAAAGCTTATGCAATGTTTCTGCTGTCATTTCAAGCCTGTATTCTGCTACTGAGTGGCACTCACAACCTCCACTCACTGTCATTACAAGATGGAAAAGGAATGCTGAGGGCCAGAGAAATAATCTTCCCTAGGGAAGAGCACACCGATTGATTATCCAACACCAAATGGTCAGCCCGAAAACATGCACGCACATAACGTTAATCAGACTGAACGGGTTATATTCACACACACACACACACACACACACACACACACACACACACACACACACACACACACACACACACACACAAAGAGGCCATGGATTTGAATGAGAGCAGCCAGGGTACTAAGGAAAGGTTGGAGACAGGAAAGATAGGGAGGGAAATGATGTAATTCTATTATAATATCAAAAGGCCCTTATAGACATTAAAGTAGAATTTATTGATTTCAGCATACCAGAATCTCCAGTTTCTTAATATGTCCTGCAACCCATAAACCTCAGAACAAAGCGAGTTAGTAGAGATGAGCGATTGCTGCAGCCCACCAACTGTCGGATGCACAGTGTGGCTTCAGCAGGGACTTACATTTGCCTTCTTCGTTCCTGCAGAGAACTTTGGTGTCGTCTGTACTTTGAATCACTTCAAGCGATTCTCCCGGTTTTATCTGCAGATCTCTAGCTCCCCACTTTTTAGAAGTTATGGAGGAAGCAACTTTGGTTGAATAGAGAACTCGAATTTCACCATCGTACTGAAATAAATAAACATTGAAATTAATGATACATATTATTACAGTAATTCATTCATTGACAAATTTATTAAGAAGGTATGTGTTCTGGACATGTCTGTGGGGGGTTATCTTGAATATGTTATGAGTGGGACTAGCCCCTAGTCAGTGGACTCTGGACTGTATCAAATGGAGAAAACAAGGGACACTCTAGTATGCATACATTTGTGTCTCTCTGCCATGTGGCTGCAGTCGCAATGAGACCAGCCCCATTAAGCTCCTGTCTCTGTGATTTTTCCATGACATACTGTAGCCTTGAACTGTGAGCCAACAGAAACCCCCATGTCCTTCAAGATGCTTTTGTCTGGGGATTTTATCATAGCCATGAGACTTTAACTAAGACACCTCATAACCTCGCCAACTTCACACAACAAAAATTTACAGATTGTCACTTTACCAAAGGTCAAAGGACATCTAAATTTAAATGGTTATCACAGCATGGAGGGTATAGCATGTATGCTTGCTTGCTTAATTTATTGTAGGAATAATTTAAATTTACAACATATTTGGAATGAAGCAAAGTTATGAAAGATAGTGCTAGTGTTGTTAACCATACTCCAAAAGAATGATATATTTTGTCATTTTGAAATTTTTGGATTTTTTTCATCAGTGCTTTGAACTCTGAATGGTATTAAATAATACATACCTTAAATTTTTTCCTGAGATCTTTTTCTTCTTTTTCCTGTTTTTTTAGCTTCTTGGGGTCTTTTTCTTCTGTTTTTGTCTTTCCAACATTAATTCCTTGACTAGGGTAACAGAACATATATAAACCAACATTTTGAGAAACAGAAAATAATAGATCATAATAGAGACTTAATTCTCTTTTTTTTTGTTTTTTTATTTTGGTTTTCAGGACAGGGTTTCTCTGTGTAGCCTTGGTTGTCCTGGAACGTCCTCTGTAGACTAGACTGGTCTCGAACTCATAGAGATCCATCTCTCTCGCCTCCCAAATGTTGGGATTAAAGGTATGTGCTTCTGCCACCCAGTCTGAGACTTAATTCTTAACATTAAAATTTTCAATGTTTTTTTTTCTTCTTCTCTTTTTTTTGTGACAAGATCTTACAATATACACTGGAACTTGTTATGTAGACCAGGCTGGCCTTGAACTCACAGAGCTCCATCTGTCATCTGTCTGCCTTCCAAGTGCTGGGATCAAAGGCATGCACCACCATGCCCATCATGTAATAATAAATTTTTGTTCAATGTTGTTTTTAATTTAGTACTGATTGTTATAATCAATTACAGATTTCTGACATGTAGAAGGGGTCCATCATTAAATAATACACATGACTTAAACTGTAAGTGAAAGGTCATATTGAACCCATCATAAAACTGAATAAGGTGAAATAGAGCTTCATACCTTGGTTTCATGTGATTAAACCTGTCCTTGAACCCCGTGCATTTTCTAGTTCTTTGTAGAAAGCTGAATGGCAGAGATAATGTTACTAAAAAGGATCAAAATGCTTTTTTAAAGAACTGAGTTTTTATGGCTTATAAAATGTATCTAACTTAGTATTTTCACATCTAATTAAAATGGAGCAATAAGAAAGGAGATGGAGGGCTGGAGAGATGGCTCAGTGGTTAAGAGCATTGCCTGCTCTTCCAGAGGTCCTGAGTTCAATTCCCAGCAACCACATGGTGGCTCACAACCATCTGTAATGAGGTCTGGTGCCCTCTTCTTCTGGCCTGCAGGCATATACACAGACGGGATATTGTATACATAATAAATAAATAAATATTAAAACAAAGAAAGGAGATGGAGTTCAGTGGGGGAGCATTCACGTACCACACCCTAGAGTTGATTTCTGGCAGAGAAATATTACAGAAATAAATGGAGGCAGCACTGAAGACAGGAAGTGCTGGTCATGAGGGAGCATCTTAAAGATAATAGCTAATATAGTTTATAGTCGAGCTTTATCTTGGAGACTTCATTAAATTGCTCACTGGGAACTGAAAGTTCAATGCAGAGTAGGAAGAAGTGTGACTGCCTGTAGAAGGGAGGTTTTTTTTAAGTGCTAGAATATTTGTGAATAGTGAAAATTTGACACTAATATTATTTTTATTTTGATTATTTAGAAAAAATTTGCTTGTGACTTCTTTAAAATGTTTGATTCTATTTTTTCTTTCTTTTTTTTTTTTTAGCATTTATCTTGTTCACTGTAAAAAGAATGAGGACCATGATCTACCTTCGGTCTTGCGTCTATCCTTGGATCTATTGCTTTTCATGATCTGGGCACTTGTGAAATTGCTGGCCTAGATTAGCTCTCTGGGATGATCAGAGCATGAATGAATGCTGAAAATGCCCCACAAGCTATTTTTGAAAATAACTTATTCCAAAATAGAATACTGTGTTTAAAAATATAGAATTGTTCTAATTTCTGAAAATAAGCAATGGGTAGGGGGAAAAAAGTCATCTTTGATCAAGTTTAATCAGCTGGAGTTTGTTTTCCTCCAAGAAAAGGGCCAGGATAGGATTCTGGGTTCCCGGAGAGCTAGCTAGCTCGTGGAATGTGGGGATGTTTCCAGAGGAATATAAGACAGAAAAATGTATTGAAATCCATCAGATTCAGGCACAATGTCCTGGTGGTGAGGAATATTAAGATGAGCAATTTACTAAGGGCATATTTCCCTTTCACAGACAGCTAAGGGGAGGCAAGCCTTCTTTCATCTGTCTTGCCTGTTTTGCCTGTAGAACTTGATTTTCATTTGTGACCAGCGGCATATTTGGCCTTCAGCTTCTTTGATCTTGATACTGTTTCTAGTTCAGTAAAATTGCCTTAACGCGGTGAGACTAAATACTTGACGTTCTCGCACACATTCTTAAGTACAGCTCAGCGAGGCATGACTCAAATCATTGATGTGAATTTTGCCCTTTAACTAATCAAGTATACCATTTTTTTTCATTCATCTCTTTCTTGAAGGCACTGTTCGAGTTTCCTAGCTTTTGTACACAGGTCATTTCACACAGCTATTAAAAAATGAGCAAGTATTTTAGAACATTATATTCTACCTCAGAAGAATTTTCAAAGGGCACTCCTTTTGGGCTAACCGATATTAACTACTTTTCATATGCTTTTAACCTTAAAGTTAAATGCAGACCTCAAATAAACTGAAGTTAGTGATCACTGTTTACTTAAAAAAGAAATTTGCATAAAACTTTTGAGAATCCCAAAGGGCATACATGAAAGTCCTTTTAAGCAACAAATTTTGTAATTTTTCACAAAGGAAATCATTGATGGAGGACAGGGAAGAAGAATGATGAGGGCTGAGATAGAAAGGAAGTATATTCCAGGAAAAAATGTTGGGGAAAGGGGTAAAAACAAGAGAGAAGATGAATCATGAAATTACTGTGAACAGAATCTCAAGTATACATTCCCAGTAAATTAGGGAATACAGACAGCAGTGAGTCACCAGCAACCAGCAGAGATTAGTCAGGGAACAGGGTCTGAGGTCAGGAGAAAGGATGGGGAGGGTAGAGGAGGTGGGGCTAAGGATAACTTGCTAACAGACCTAGCTCTGAGCTGAGAGCTGTGCACAGCTTGAGCAAAGGAGAGCAGAGACCACATGACCACACATGGCGTGCACACACACACACCGCTGGAGTTTTACTCCAGTCCAATATTGCTGAGTAGTCTCCATGTCAACATTTCATTGTAACCAAAGCGTTTTAATGACCTCATCTCCGCAGGTGGAGCAGGGAAGTCGGAGGCATCCACATCGTCATAAACTTCTTCTCCCACATCTATTAAGGGACAGAATACCAAATATTGAAATGTTGCTAATTTAAATTTTGATGTGAACATTTAATGATGTTATTAAAACCCAAAGACTGCTTCCTAGATAGTGAGAGATTTCTCAGGGACTGTATGTATTTCCATTAAAGGCATTGTCTGCTTCTCAAAGGAAGAAAGGGGGGCATTCTTATCTTACAATCAATAAGTGAACAAAGCAACAATAGAAACCAGTGAATATGATTACAACTACCATTATTTGAGGGGAAAAACCAACAACCCTAGAATAGTGCTGTGACTATAAAATCCTACAAGTGTAATCAATGGGTGAATGGCGAGACTTAAAAACTGTGGCCAAAGAAATCAACTCTCTTGGCCACTGACAGTAGAAAGTAGACAGAAATTCTTTATGTCATTGATCTTATCTGTATAGTTCTGTTCAGTCTCCCCCCTCTCTATCTACCCATCTAGCTATGTGTATCATCTATCATCCATCATCTTCTTTTAATGATTTTTTCTGTATTAATTTGTATCTGACAGTGATAGTATGATTGTACTGCCTTCAAAGGAAAATCTTATTTCTACAGATAATATATATCAAGTGATGAGAAATAACACCTACAGAAAACTTGCCATGAGTGGTATGGTGGACCTGCATGAGAATGGCCCCAATTCCTGGCTTATGAAGTGCTGGGGATCAAATAGTGCTACCAATTGGGCCACCACCAGCTTGACATCCCCCCACCTCTCTCTCTCATCTCTTGAGACAGGGTTTCACTGTGTAGACCTGGCTGTCCTGGAACTCACTCTGTAGACCAGGCTGGCCTTGTACTCATCGGGAGTCATCTGCCTCTGCCTCCCAAGTGCTTGGATTAAAGGTGTGTGCCACCACCAGCAGCATTCTTAAAAGAATATGAATTTAAGTAGGTAAACTCTTTAAAAAGCCTTTCAATATTTTTGGAGACAACATTTTATTTTATTTTATTCAGAGAAACTTTTAAAAATCTTGAAAAGATCTGTCCCAGCAGGATTTTCAAAATGATGATTGAAAAGGTACAAAGAAGACATTGTTACCTTTCCCCCCAAAGAGTTAAGGGGAG
Organism: Ondatra zibethicus; assembly: GCA_004026605.1. Lineage (NCBI taxonomy): Eukaryota > Metazoa > Chordata > Mammalia > Rodentia > Cricetidae > Ondatra > Ondatra zibethicus. The sequence continues at coordinate 41,062 of PVIU01002511.1, read as the reverse complement.
ACTATCTGAAAGTGTCTGGTTGTCTGTCTTTTGCATGTTTTTACACACTTTCAAGCAGGAACTGTGTATATTCAGCATGGACTGCATTGGGATGGGGTCAGCTGACGCTGGTGTCCATCACTTGCCTCTTATCTCTATGCCTCAGTGGCTTTCAGATCAATACTTTGAAGCCATCTGTGCTGGTGTGAACGAGATGTACCTTATGGTCACAGGCATTTGACTAATTGGTCCCCAGTTAGTGCTGTTGTTTGGGCAGGCTTTGCAGGTATGGCCTTGGTGATGTTTGTCACTGGAGGTGGCTTTGAGAGTTGAAAAGATTTGAACCATTGCCTGTTCACGCTATTGTTACTTGAGGCTCAGGCTGTGAGTCCTGCTCCTGCCTCCTTGCCTTCACCAAGGCGCATCATTGTAATAGAAAAGTAACTAATACAGACGTTGATACCAAGGGATGTTCTACTGCTATGACAGGCCTGACCATGCTGCTTCTGGGAGAAATATAGTGGTGTTTTATCACAACAATGAGAAGTATCAGATAGGTGAATCTTTTTATTTTTTTATGTGTTTATTTTTTGAGTCTGTTATTCTATTATTGGGTCATTGGAATCATCCAGGGTGAAATTGCTTATGCATTGTGACATCTTTATCATTTGCAGTCAGGACTTAAAGCAGGTACATTCAATGACTATCTCAGGTGTAAGAAATAATTTGTAAAACACACAGGTTTTATTACATACCCAGTTGTTTAGGAGGAGAAGGGAAACTGGAAAAAAAATGAGAGTACAGTTAAAATCAAAGTAACATGGACCTTGGAACTAATCCCTTTACATGTGAGAGAAGTGCAAGAGGCAATATTCTAGAGGTGTGAAATGGTTAATCTGGTGATCACCATACCTTTCTCATCCTTCATTTCCCACTAGTCTCTAGCCATCAATCTAGCATTTACCAAGACTAGTTTTGAAGTAATTTTATTGTTCAAAAATCGTCCAGAGCAAAGACAGCCAGTTTATGACAACCAGTCACTAGACCAATATTTCAGATTTGCTCTATAGTTTGGGCATATTTTCACACCAGAGTGTGTTAAATGGACTCAGTATTTTGTAGCCTCATGCTGTCCATAGGTCTGGCCCAAATTGTTTATTTGAATTGAGGACTGAAATTACAGAGTCAAAATCAACAGCAGTCATTGGCATGTGACCTCATTTCTCTGGTATGCACATATCTACACCAAACTGGACAATGATGAACAAGAAAGGAATGTATACTTCAACCAGGCAGTGAGAGCTATGGAGAGGAGTGGGAGGGAACCAAGATTAGGTGGTATTTAGTTGTAGCAGAAAAGGACATTTGTTTTTATTATTTCCTTAGGTATGACAGCTACACACACACACACACACACACACACACACACGTACACAAACATGCATTCACACACATACACACTTCTGAAAGATTCATTTATAGCACAGAAATAACTGGTTGTAGTAGAGGAGGAGAACATTTGCCCAAATAACTTCAAATCAGAGTTTGGTAATGTGAAAAAAGGACAGAAAATGTCTCTTCCTTTACCCCCAGGTAAAGGATATATTTGAGCAACATTGCTCAAGAGAAGACTTCTTGCTATGTGCTCTCAGAATTGCAAGTGTACCGTTTATTGACTGCTATTCTGGTGCTCTACCAAAACAGATAAAATTAGGAATGCGGGTATGAAAACCACTTAAAAGCATCTCAGTGAAATGTGATGAACACTTTCAAAAGGCAAAACAGAAAGGCTCTTCATGGTTAGGATCCTTCAAATTTATATACATGGAATTTCTACTGAGAGGCTGTTTTGAGGATGGATGAGGAGAGAAAATTTATGTATTAGATAAATTAGATAAATCTATTTAGATAAATTTGAAATGCTGAGAATAAGCCTATATAGGTATATCATTAAGATAATAAATTACTATTGTAGAACAGTTATAAAAATTTCAATATTATATTCAGAGAAAAATTCTAAATTATGTCCTATATTTTTTTAACAAATTAACTTTTACTAGAGATAATGAGTTTTCAAAGTAGTCGGTATAATGTAAAATGTAGGCTGCAATAGTAAAGTTTTAGATGGGGTCATACAGGTGGGAGAAATCCTAAGTAGCATGCATGTTCATGAATGACTGTGTGTGCTTGAGTATGTATGAGTGTGTGCATATGCGTGCATGCTTGCGTGTGTGTGTGTGTGTGTGGTGTCCTTGTGCAGATTTGCAGGGAGAGTAAAGTATATCTTAGAATTACATGATAATTTCAGCATAACCGGGATCCTCTCATATAATTAATGCACACTATGAGATGAATGTAAGATAATTAATGGAAAATAACAGTAAAGTGGTGTAAGTGCATCAGGATGTGCTTATTGGTTATAGAATATTAGTAGCATTCAATTAAACCGGTATTAGTGTAGTTATTGTGCACTGAAGGCGGTCAGTTGACTCTTACGATGAACCTTCATTACTGTCTGACTCAGAGACTTTAGGTTTCTCTCGGACACTTTTCTTCCTGTCCTCCTTTCCCTTTAACATCTTCAAAATCCCCCAGGACCACGTGCTAGTCTTCTCTTCACCCTGCAGCATGGATCTTTGGAGCATCAGGCGTTGAGCAGAATGTGATAGTCAGCAGACCATGAAGACATTGTGTGGACATTCAGAGTTTAAATAATTACACTATGCTGACCAGTAAGTAGGTCATTGTAGCCAATAATATGGTGCTGCTAAATATAAATTCTGGTGAGTGAATATTTCTTTCATTAGGATGGTCATTTTTTACTTATCCAGTAAGATTTACCTAGGTTCCTAAAATGTAAAGCTAGGTCAAGTCAGTTAGAATTAAGTTTAAAATGTCTACTTGATATTACTTATGACGAAAGTAAAATAATTACTACATCTTAAATACTCTTTTAAAATGGAAAGAAAATTTAACTTAAAAGATTTTTTTTAAATTGTTATTACAAAATAAAGATACTTAATATTAAGCAAAGGATTAGCTATTCAATACCATAGATAGCAAATAGTCTCAATGTACTTGCAACAGGTTCTCACCCTGCAGCCCAGGTTAGCCTGCAGTTTATTGACCAGCTCAGACTGGCCTTGAACTCCTGGGTTGAAGTGATCCTTCTGTCTAAGCCGCTAGAGTGCTAGAATTACAGGTGTGAGCCCCGACATCCAGCCATAGCTATGTTATTATGTAGAAAAATTCTAGGCATGTAACTGACAAATTCCAGAGATGGTTGTAAAAGTAAATTATTGATTAATAGATAAGTGATTGGAAAATGTTTTAAAAACATTCACAACACTTCTAATTTGCCCTCTTTTCACTTCATCTTTTTCTTCATAATTGAGATTTTTCTCCAATCTACCATTTCATTTACAGTGTGATACAATTATCATTCTTGATTTACCCTTTCTGTCAATTTTAGGACTGACTAAAAGCAATAATTTCTACTATTTAATCCTATCTGGAAATGAAAACTAGATTTCCATAGATGTAATATTTTGCAAGAAAAAAGGCAATTCAGTGATTTTTCTTACCCATCATTAGCATCTTCCTCTTCTATCCCATCATAAATGTCATCATCTGGTGGTGGTGGGAACATACCTTCATTTGGATGAGGGAGGAAACCTTTTGTCAATTTTGCAATTTGTTCAAATTTAGGTCACTCTGGTTTTGATACTAATTCTCCCTATTTGAATGCAGAAAGCAGGATGCTTTCATATTATCTGTTTAAGTAGAAAACTTTAAAATTTCCCAGCATTACATGGGTAGTTAATAATTCAGTTGCTTTATAGATTATTTTAAAAACATTTTAGGGCCAAAGCCATAATAATGAAATGAGTGATGATGATGGGTACTCTGGATTTATGTAAAACAAATGTGTGGGAATTAATATGAGAACCTATAAAACAGAAGAGGAAGTCAAATTCATGAAAAGAGAGAAGTGAGGAGGCAGTAAGAAAAATTCAGCTAACAGTGAGCAGACGTTGGAAAAAAGACTGATCTTTATCACTGGTGAAGCTCAATGGAATAAATGGTGACTCCTACAAACACTAAGAGTAACTGAAATTCTGAAAAGAGAGGTTACATTTTAATACATATATAGTAGACCAAAACCCTTTCTTGTTTCATTTGTTATGCTTTGCTCTTTGGAACTTTGTTATATCAACACGTATTTGTTGGCAACCTTCTATGTACAGGAAAATGACCTTGAAATATAACTTTCAGTGTGAGAATTTGAGCTCTTGGTTTTGCTGCTTGTGTCTTTAGCAGGCATCACCAAGGTAGCTATATAGTCTGCCATCTAGACAGGGAGAGTTCTGGAAGCAAGGGGGGTTATTTAGTCTTAACTGTGTTCAGACAGTCTGCAGAAACCAAGACTATCCCAGGCACACTGGAAGTGGAGTCATACTAGGATCCGTGGCAAACCCGGAAGAGAGAAGTGACTGCCTCACAATCACTTGGTGACCAGGGCTGGAATCTGACTTGTAGACTCCTGGTCAATCCTGTTTCCACATTGAAATCCCACTAATTCGGTCTGGAGAGATGGCTCAGGGGTTAAGAGCACTGCGGGCTGCCCTTCCAGAGGTCCTGAGTTCATTTCCCAGCAACCACATGGTGGCTCACAACCATCTGTAATGAGGTCTGGTGCCCTCTTCTGGCCTGCAGTCATACGTGCAGACAGAGCAGTGTATACACAATAAAAAATCTTATGAAAAATCACACTAGTTCTTTCATTTCTGGTTCTTAGGTTTTATATAGACACATAAGATCATATACGTATATATGACAAGAAGGCAGAAGGGAAACTGTCTAGGGGAACAAAGGTGACCAAGGGGTGGAGAGGGAAAGAGGAGGAAAGGTGAAGGTTGGGGAAATATGATAAAGTTCATTATATGCTTGTACAAAAATCTTTTATAGAAATCAGTACCATGTACAATGGATATAGAGCAATAAAATCGTATTTAAAATCCTTTATGTATAGGAATATAAAAAATCCTCCTTACTGTTAGCCAAATAGTGTGTTTGCATGAGCATACTCAAACATTTTCAAGACCGCAAACATAGAAAGCTTTCATCTCACCTCCGCTTCCACTCTGACCGTGGCTGAGAACAAAACAGAAATAATAAATGTATGAATTATTCAGTTTTCAAGAAGGGAAATTCAAAAACTGAGAAGACTGTATACATTAACATTCTTTTTAAAACTTGGATGAAACCTTTGAAGAGCAAGGATGTTCATTGTAGTAGATGCATCGCAACAAGGCAATAGAATATAGCCAATATACAACCAGCAAGAACCAATGGGTTAGGGTACTGTAGTTCACAACAATTATGCCGCGTGCTTTTAACAAACTTCCCAAGAAGCAATTTTCAGTAATTACACATTAAATTTAAAATTACTTTAAAAACTACTGTGTGTTATTTTAGGAGTCAATTAGGATAATTATTATTGCCTTTAATTCAACTCTCTTCAGCATCTTAGAACTACAGTATATAACTCTTAATCTAGTAACATTATATTTTTTTTTTAAAAAACTTTTAAGTTGTGACCTTGGTGGGACTTTTATAAGATGTGTCCCTTACTTCTCTAATTCCAGGTTGCTTTTCTTTTCTTTTCTTTCTTTCTTTTTTTTTTTTTTAAAAAAACCAACTTATTTCCCTAACAGTCAGAACTTTTTCTGTTTTAGCATCTAGAGTTATGTGTTCTGCCCTCTACCTCCCGTGTGAGTCGTGTGAGAGCCAAGCATGGGCACTGGTAAAACCTAGACATTGTCTATTTGTCCGGTTCTACCATCTTGCAAGAAAGAATCCAGGACTCCAAGGGCTTAGCCCTTTTTGAACCTAGCTACAACCCCAACCCCATTTTGGCCTTTGGGTAAAGTACCAGCAACAGCAGTAAGTTTGATGTTATCAACATACAGGACAACTATATAATAGTACCAATCTTTAAATTCCTCTTACAAGCTAGTGGGAGGAATTAGTCTGATGCATATCTTTGGTTAACTTAGAAATAAAAGCATACTGTTGTCAAGGGAACTTTGTAGAAAGGCTTGGTGCACCACACTCTAGAAGTTGTTTTGTGGAGAAGTTGACACACCCTCTCTACTTTGCTTCATTTCCATTTTCCCTGCTGCATACGTGCATGAGGCAATACTTAAAATCAGCTGACGTTCCTAGTAAATGTGTTTCCTCCTGGAGAGTCTCATATCCAGTGCCTCGAGAACGTCATGTGCTAGGAGCAGAGCTACCATTTGCTCACTTTATCTGTACCGTGAATTTATTTATATTTGCATGTAGTATGTGCGCTTGGCTTGATCGCAGACTAGAACTTACAGAACACGCGATCCATAAACCTTTCCTCTTTGTAAGTCCAAGGTCTCAGGTATTTCAGTCTAGTCATGAGAAACCAATAGTGGGCCTGAGGGAGAAGATGGCCTTTGTTCCCTTCCCTAAACAGGATGTTTTGTTTCTGTTCCTCTGCTCTACAAAAGTGTGCTTATTTTTTGTAGGAAGAAATGGTGCTCTAATGTAGTTGAGAAAATAGATACTGGAAAGTGGACCTTTAGTCATTATCTAGGGATGTAGTGGACTGACATTTGACTTTTAAGGAGTATACTGGAGTAGGAATGGAGGCCTTCTTTTCCTATTATATTTTCAAGCAATGACAGGAAATGCATTTAGACTTAGAGATTTAAGGATGAAAGAAGGGAACTATACTTTACATCTTCTACTCAATAGATTCCCGAATCATACTAGTTTAGACATGTCCCTAAGTTCAAATCCTAATAAATATTCTAAAAATGCTTTGTAGTAGACAACATGTTTAACACAATTATACAGCCCATTATATATCAATTTAATGAGATGCATGTGACCAACAAGTAAATTAAAAGACAATGGGGTTTCCCATGGCCTTCCACTCAAGCAAGGGTTGTCGTACATGGTGATTTAGTATAGTGATTGAAAGCATTCGGTGACATGGAAGGTAAAATTGTGGAGTCTTGAAATACATGGTGTCTGGCAAGGGGACAGTGATCTGCTAACAGTCTGTGTGTCACACACCTGTTGGGAGCATCCTGCTCTGCCACATCATCGTAGACTTCTTGGTCATCTTCAACAAGTCTCGATGGAACAGCATTGAGAGTGTTCTTCTTCCGTTTCAGAGAGTCATAGTCAATCTCCACAGCAGTCGTTTTAATGTAGCCATCTACCAAAAGGGAAAAGGGTCCAGGTAACCAGAGCTTAAACACTTTAGAGCTATAATTTAAGTATCAATTGTTCATCTACTCTTGCATGTTTCTCTTTAGGGGTGGGAATGGAGCCACGAATGCCCAAAACTCTGGGTTTGGTTCCCAGGCGATGCACATGCACACCCACGTCCTCTCCTAGAGCCTGTGATCTGCCTAGCCATATGTTCCTTTCGGATTAACATTAGAGCCTTTCAGACCCACATGCCTCATGTTAGGAACATGCTACTGAGTAAGTAGAGAGAAAAAAATCTAAGATGGCAAATGTAGTTCTTTTTAGTGAGGAACAATGTAAAATTTGACAAAGGCCATTATGTTCTCCACTTCTGTTAGAAGAAATGTGTCATGACAATCACTTTACAATCTTCAAATTGATTCTTGGCTCACTTAAAAGTACCATAGAATAAGTCCCTGACAGAGCACATAAAACTTGTGGCTATGCAGAGGTCCGTAAGCCAAGATTGCAAGTGAAGACATCTTTTTATTGTGTTATGAAGTGCCTTTAGTCATGTGTGTCCTCCAAAGGCCTAGGAATATTGCAGAAAAGGAGCAGAAAGAGTGTAAGAGCTGGAAGTGGTGGATGATTACAAGGAAATTGTCCTCTGGACACAGCAGAGCAGCTGTATATACTAACTCACAGCAGCTATGACAGAGTTCACCAGACCTGTTAAGACTGGGCCAGATCAAATCCCAGCATGAGTCAGGAGTTAGGCATGAAGTTCCACTGCTTAACCAAGAAGCAACTAGTCACTGTTAGTTGTTGGGGAAGGAAGAGTCAGTTTTCTCTAAGCTTATAGCCCCTGGTATAGACCACACGCCAAAGAAAGGCCACACATCCAAGAATATTTGGGTAGTGTAAATTGGTATTGACGGGAAAAGAAAAAGGAAACAAAATAAACACAAAGTTGGTTGAAAAGGAAAGAGGGATTGACTCTAGGAAGAGTTGGGGGAGAAAAGGTGAATATGATAAAAATATGTTATATGAAATTCTCAAAGAACTAACCAAAAGTAATACAGAAACAACACACACACACACACACACACACACACACACACACACACACACACACACAGAGAGAGAGAGAGAGAGAGAGAGAGAGAGAGAGAGAGAGAGAGAGAGAGAGAGAGGGAAGACCAGCCCTTGAAGCCTTGAAGGTGCGCTCACATGAACCCCGGGCAGTTCTGCCCAGCCATTTTCCTTCTGGGTTGTCTGTGATGCGAATTATTTCAATGTCCTCCCCTTGCTTGAAGCTCAGTTCATTCTTTCCTCCTTTGACATCACAACAAGCTTTTGCATGATGGATGACTTGAATGGGGCCTGTTAGCTACAAGATGACAGAAAAATATAACAGAAAATCACTAAGGAATATAATTTTAAAAGACAATAATCCCACAACTGTCATTCCTGGTGAAAGAGTCAAGGGAAAATCACAGAGGTGCAGCAAGACCAACAAAGAACAGGAGAACATGTATTTGTGGATCATGAGAGGGTGGCAGGGATCTGATAAACGTAAGCACTCTGGAAAAAACATCTAATCAAAGGGCACCATGTATGTACTAATGTATACTATCCCACCCTTTCTTACATCCGTCTGTCCCTTCCTTCCTTCAGTACTTTCATTTGCTGAATATAAGCCTGTAGTAAATACTATCTGCTACAAATAAGATAGCATTTTAGAAATAGCTTCAAAAACAGTAAACAAATGCTAGGCAAAGTTTTTGCAACTAATATTCTGGATAGCATGGTGGCTTATTAAAGGCAGTATAATATGTCTTAAGAATGAATCCCTAGATGTGAACTTTCTATTCCTAAACTGTTGTCTTTGGTAAGGTGTCTTTCAGCTTTTGATAAATAAATATATGGATTGTGATATTTTGTTGAGTCTATGCTATTATCATTTGTGTGACATATTAATTATGTACCATCAAAAGCATTTTTAAAGCTTAGGTTGATAGCCAACTACCATATCAGTTATGGGATTTATTAGTAAGACCAAAGTAGTAAGGTTTTGGGTTGAGCTGGATTTATTCTAGTTGGCCTCTGTTTGTGAACAATCTGTAATTTGAATATTTGAATTACAGATCTTCTGCAGCTGCACTGGACTTGAATCCATACAGTGTTCAGAATGTGAACTGGTATTTACTACGTCAGTGAAATACATATCACCATGTCAGTTTTTGAGCAGAATTTCTTAATTATATTGAATTTGTTTTAGTAGTCAATAAACATGGATATGTCAGCAAAAAGAAAGAAAAATAAAAATCTAAGTTGAACTATGATATGCTATGATTCTGATGGACTCTCACACTTATAAACCCCAGTGTCTATTAGCACCTGGGTGGGATATAGCTTATAAGGTCCCAGACTTGACAAACGCTTGAGTTCCTACCTATTGATATGACTTCTACATTTTGTTTTAGTTATTAGCAATATTATTTGAATGAATGTGTGAAACACTGTATTACTTATTTTTCCAAACTAATCTCAAATCCTTGAAAACTATGAACAATCTTGTGTGAAAATTACATTATATATATACATATTTATGAGTTAAATTAATTTTTACTTGAAGAATATACAGCCTGGTGGTCACACATTCTGCGTGAGTAAAATGTTTTAGTTTTCACATTGCAATCATAACTTTACTTGTACTTAAAAAAGCTTTTTTCCCCCCCAAACTGTGAAAACTCATAGTAGATATAGTGGCTTTTATATAATATTTCATTCAATCCCATAACAAACTAGAGAAAAATGTCACTTATTTTCACTCTAAAGACTAAGAATCTGAACCTCGGAGGAGATAAGTAGTAAGTCCAAGAGCACAGAGCTTGTATGTGCAGCTGGGATTGGAATCCACATTGATCCAAATGACTCCAAGTTGGATGTTTTCCTTGCATCATGCTGTTGAACTTTTGTTTTAACATAACAAACGTACTGGGAAGTTAGGCATGAGTCATATTTTGTAATTCCATGCATTAAATCCTCTGGTAAAATAAATATTTAAAGGAGTAACTATTTAAATAAAGTGATATGAATTTCTTTAAAAGTGAAGACTAGTTTTGTAATTCAGATCATCACTCCAAATACTTCAGAGGCAGGCACCAGAACACACCAGATGGGTTATGCCATCAAATATGGTATTGCTAAGAAAGTTTAATCATGCATGAAGCACAGTGGTGGTAGCAATAGAGGTGACAAAATTGCCAGAAATCAGAGAAGATAAAGGTTGGAAATTTAGGCATTTAAAGCGGCACGAGAGACAGCAGCTCTTAGAAATCAGTAAGAGATTAGAAATGGGTCTTAAAGGCAAATGTATAGTTCAGATTCAGATGCCAGCATCTCTAGTAGCTCCAAGGAAATGTAGTTCATCCAGGAACACTGTGTTCATTGCTCTACTATGTGATGTGTCATTGGGACATCTATGTGTGTGGTTCCAGATGTATGGCACACAGTAATGAGGTATTCATTTCCTCAATCAACATAAAATTCCTGGATACTCACCAATTATAAACTAGTTAAATTTTATTTGGATTTTTTGTCCTGTTTCACTTTTGATGGCAGAGAGAAGGTGGTGTATTGAACAAAAAGCATTGTTTCAAAACAATTATTAAAAACTCTCTACTTGGTAAATTTTCTTGTAATGTAACAAATGATGCTATTGCACTCCTCTTCAGCAAGTGAGCTCTTACCTTAAATTTCTTCTTTAGTTCTTGTTCTTTCTTCTCTTTTTCTTTCTGTTCCTTCCGTTCTAGCTCTAACCTCTTCTTTTCCTCCTTTTCCCGTTTCTTGTCTCGTTCTTTGGATGATTCTCTGTGAATAGAAATGGCTAAGTTGTGGCTACAATGAGCAGGTGTCTGTAGGTCAGGAACTGCTACACAGAGGGGCGTCTACCCGCTACAGAAGAATGTCTCTAAAGAGGAGGTGGAGGCAACAAGCTAAAGATGTGAATATTCCAGGTGCGCGAGATGGTGTGTACAGCCAGCAAGAAGCTCACAGTCACAGATACATTTGCTGGCAGCCCCAGCTCCTCCCCCCCTGCAATGTGTACCACAAGGAAGGCACTAATCAGAAAGCCCCTTCCACATCCTCATGACCTGTTGACCTCTCTCACTCTCAATTCCACAGGCATGCATGAGCATGTGCTCACAAGCACTCATATTAATTTTGATGTTGTGATTAGTTAGAACTGGTTGAATAATTAGGCAGAGAAAATTAAGACACCTGAGCTCAACATTTGATTGAGTAAGATTACTCTTATTTTTACACAATTTCCAAGGAAATTCTCAGTCTCTTTTGAACTCTATTACGGAGTCATGGAATCATTTTTCATATCTATCCAAGAGATTAGAATGTGGGCATCTGGATGCTAATGGCAGCCCACAGTACCTCTGTGTCTAAGTGAAGAAGATACAATACACAATGAATCCATTTCCTCAGGATACTAAGAGGGAGAAATACAAATTCTTGAGTCTAGTCCCTGACTGTCTCTCAAGTAGCTTGCAGGTCTCACATGGCAGTTTGTCACCAGAGTCCTATGTAGCGTGGAGAGGTAAACCAATTTTAGTCCTTCATAGTGAAATAAGGGATGTCATTGCATGTGGGATAATGCTTTGTACACTGTAAAGATTTGTCACTCATGTTTGTTTAATAAAACATTGATTGGCCACTAGCCAGGCAGGAAGTATAGACAGGGCAACCAGACTAAGAGAATTCTGGGAAGAGGAAAGGCTGAGACACAGTCACCAGCCAGACAGAGGAAGCAAGATGAGAATACCTTACTGATAAAAGGTGACTAAACATAGATAAGACTTTTGGGTTAATTTAAGTTGTAAGCAGTAGTTAGTAATAATCCTGAGCTAATAGGCCAAACAGTTTTTGGGACTAAATCTTTGGGACTAAATGGCTGAGGGACCAGGAGAGACAGAAACTTCCATTTGTAATTACAATCACACATGTAAATAAAGCCCTTTCTTCCTAGTGTTATGTAAATAAAGCCCTTTCTTCCTAGTGCTTTTGCACACCCATGCTCCCTCTGATAAAATGTTGTATTCATCTTAGAAAAAAATTCTTATGGTAACAAATGCAATGCGTACATGTCTTCGTATGTTTCTCCTTCACTTTCTTGTTCCTGGCAAGAAAGACAGATAATTATTACCTGTGATTATTGCAAAAGATCATACATGCATTTAATTGACAACATATTTTTAAAATAAATGTTTATGAGTTTATAGAATTTGAGCGTAAATTGGCTTATTTGAAATTTTCTTTTTCTTTTTTTCTTCCTTTCTTCTTTCCTTCTTTTTTCTCTCTTTTTCTCTTTCTCTCTCTCACTCTCTCTTTTTCAAATTGTGAGATACTTAGGAACAAACAAAGGAGATTTCATTCTCTGTCTTGCTCAGTCATTAGCTGTGCAGTCAGACAGAAGTTCAGCATTACACTATCATGAGTCAGCACACCGACTGGCATATAATTTTTCAAGGATTCCAATTAAGTAAGGTTAGTAATGGAAAAAATACCATTGATACTTGTAAAACTTTTTATTTGTCTGTTGATAACAATAGAAAGTGAGTCATAATAATTGTTAAATGCTCCAATTTTAGCAATAGAAAAAGAGAAATAAAAATATCTGACCTCTTCTAGAGTTCCAGGACCTACAGGATTAAAAAAAAATACACTGTAATTAAGAAGTACTTCAACATGTGGTCATTAGATAAAATACTCATATCAGTTCAAAGTATAACAGAACTTACACTTTAAGGCACAAAAAATGTGCCTTAGATACTTGGTAGTTTTAATACTTGTAATTTAATTATAAAATTATTTTATTAATTTTCATAAGATAATGCCAAAGTCAAAAACATTTATGCTACGTTTTACTGCTGTATATAAAGCATAGTACATTTGATGTATGTGCTTATGTGAAGTGTACAAGAGGAAAAAAATTACAAATTGTCCACACGTTTTGGCTCATTCTTTCTCTAGGATTTGCTTTCATGTATCAAAGAAAGCAAGGTGACTAAGTTAAGAAAAAGACTACTCGAGTTTAGTATCATATACATTCTACCAGATATCAAGACACAATACTATAATTAATAAGTCAATATTATTAAAAACAATCATAATAAAACACATAGATAGGACAAGAGAATTGGAAAGAGAGTTCAGGGATAGTGCTGTGTAGTTTTATGCCAACTTGACCCAGGCTAGAGTCATCTGAGAGGTGGGAACCTCAATTAAGAAAATACCTCCATAAGATCAGGCTGTAGGGAAGCCTGTAGGGCATTTTCTTAATTGGTGATTGATGGTGGAGGACCCAGCCCATTGTGGGTGCTACCATTGCTGGACTGTGATTGTCATGGGGCTTCTATAAGAAAGCAGGCTGAACAAGTTGTGATGAGCCAGCGAGCAAACAGCAGCCCCTAAGGCCTCTTCCCCTCCTCCTTGGTTCCCTGTCTCCTTTACCACCCTATCCTAGTCCATTCTAACACAGATCCTCCCTTTCCCTCCTCTTAAAAATGACACCCGCAAGGCCATTAGCTGCTGTTTTCTGCCTGAGTCAGAAAGCAGCCACTCAACTTTTCTTTCTCGCTTAATAAAGGATCTCCGTGAAAACAGGTGTTTGGGTGTGGTCTGTACCTAATCTAGGGTCCAGGAGGAAGCCCCCTCTATGAGGGGTTCCCCTTCAGTACTTAGTGACAAGAGACTAAATGTGTACCCAGTAATGAGGGGAGGGGCTGGGAAAAACCTTATGCTGAGTATTCTCAAAAGAAAACCTATAACATAGTTTTTATATAAATTGTGCACGCGTGCACACACACACACACACACACACACACACACATGAGAAGAATATGTGCAAACACACATTAGTATTTTAGGATGTTTGCTTATAGTGAGAGAAAGAAGGTAATGAATCATGAGGATTCTAGAGGCACAAATAAAACAAGGGATCCTATATAGACCAACGATGGTAATGGCATAAATGATTCCATGACATTTGACTAATTCAATTCAAACATGCAACTCAGATTTTTTGAAAAATGTTACCCCTTACCATCAGAGTGCATGACACCATCTTGATTTTCTTCATTTATAGTATTTCTGAAAACAAGAAAGAAAAAAATGTGAGAACAAAGTAGACACTCTTGCTCATTTTAAAAATGAAATATATTTTCATGTAACAGCAATTGATGAAGAAAGAGACTACGAGTTTGAAAGAGAGCAAGGAAGGTTGTTTAGGAAGGTTTAGAGGAAGCGGTAAATGATGTAATTATAATATAATCTCAAAAATAAAAAATGTAAAAAAGAAAGTGATTGAATTATTGTTTTCTTATTAATATTTGCTCTGAATTATAATCCACACATCACTGGAGTAGGTTTTAGTCTTGTGTTTATGCTGTTACTGTGGATTTTTAAAGGAAAAAAGGAATACTAAGAAACTCAAGTTCAGCACCATCCATTCTTTGTTGTTGTTTTGTTTTTTGTTTTTGTTTTTCAAGACAGTGTCTCTCTGTAACAGTTCTGACTGTCCTGTCCTGGAATCCACTTTGTAGACCAGACTGGCCTTGAACCCACTGATATCCACCTGCCTCTGCCTCCTGCGTGCTGGGACTAAAGGCGTGCATCACCCACTGCTCACGGGCACCATCTATCCACAGTGGACACCTTCACTGGGTCCATTGCTTTGGGGGACTAACAGGCCCATCTGTAGTCAGTTACTCAACATGGGGATTCTCCCAGGATTTGATTGGCTCTTTGGCACATATACAGGAAGAATTTACTCCTACCTCTGACTTAATCCACCTTCCAAAATAGATCACACCAGCTTCACTTCCACCAAATGCTTGAACTCCATTTGTGTCCTTCCTCTCAAGTGCTTACCCCAGCTCTGCTTAACAGCATCATCGATACATGGGACTCACAAGCTCTCAGTATGGTAGGTAGCCAGCTATACGCCCCATTACCGTTCTGAGACCAGTGAGTAAACTTGTAGAAAATAGTCAACCGTTCTGACTAGTAACTGGTTTCCAATCTCAGATCTCCCCCTAATGATCTCATTTACTCTTCTTCCTAGCCCACCTTTCTTGAGTCACCCTTTTTGATACCATTCAAAACCTTGACCACTTTCCCTCAAAATGATCTCATCTTCTCTCCTAGGAAATCAGATAACCTTGCATTTTGTTTTACCGATAAAAGAGAAGTAACTGAAAAATTATTTCTATTAAGATATATCCCCTCAGAACACAAACGTATCTGTCGCCGAGCTATGCTTACCTTCAGCTCACCATTTTCGTTACCTATATCCTGTTACATCCACCTTCTTAGAAGTTTTGCGTCTTCCACTCTCTCCCTTTTCCGTGTGTTGTCATGGGAGTTATACTCTTCTCCTTTCTTCATCCTCATGCCTAAAGATCTCTCTTGGTTTTCTCCTTCAGTGTAAGTTGCTGCTACCCATAACAAGACTAAGACTTTTTCTTGCTGTTGCTTAACAGTTCCTCAGAGATTGACACATTCTGAAACATTCTATCTCCCATGAAGGCAAACCACAATCCATTCAGGAAGTCCCTGACACTGACTAGATTCACCCCGCCCCCCCCACACACCAGAGGAAACATGCCAGCTGCAAAGAAGACTCTGACATGCTGAGCTGTGAAGAAAGCTCTGAGGCCAGACCAGCTGCCTGGAAGAAGCAGAAACCAACCTGGGAGAGGTTTAGAACAGCTAAGTCCCTTGGGACACTTTCCGTCTATGCCCTGTGCTTCAGTTTCCCAGCTTTTGTGAGCTGTCACCCATGCTGGGGTAGGCTTTGGTCTTTGAATCGTTTCTGCTCCTGTAAGTAACCCCTCATGTATATTCCTCTTAAGTTACCCAATACAAACCCATTGGTTCACCAAGTTGGCCTTTGGTGGTATCTATAGTTTGGTCTCTCTTGGGTTCCTTATCTAGGGAGAGACATGTGTGTAGTGTCTCCTCAGGAAAAGTTTTGTCCCACAACAATTGCCCGTCCAAATCTTCCACATTACCACAAGATAATCCTTTTTCCCACAGCCAGGTTAAAGAAAAAGCCACTGGCTCTACTTCTTATCCTTTCCTCTCTTCTTCATTGATATTGTCTGTCTTGTATTGCGATGTTTTCATGAGAAGTTCTCTAAAAACTCCCAAAGATCAGGTTCACTAGAGTTGCTATGTAGCTCTTCACCTTAATGGCCATTTTGCCATTCTTGAATCTCCTTTGTTTTCATAGGAAATACCTCCTGACGTACTTGTCCCTCTGGTCACTATCCTACAGTTTCCTTTGTGAGTTTATGTTCTTTTAGCGTCCCCTGTAAGCAATGATGTTTTTTGTCTCTACGTTTTGGCTTCCTTCATTTCCTCTTACTCTACATTTGTTCATGACTGACTCCATAAGTTCTTACAATACCCTATTATAGCTCAACATTGGTCATGTCCATGTTGAAATCTCTATCTAAGCCAGGTCTTTCTACTGAGTGTCAGAGACATGACTGTACCTCAGTGGTCTCGTACCTTCAGAGGTATAGGAATCTGGGACTCCCCCCATCCCCTACTCTAGCTTGGAAGTCCTTCATCCAGTTGCTGAAGGGAGCGCCTTCCCTGCAGCCTAAGCCTGCTCTCCTGAGTAGTTTTCCTACATCAAGGAACAGCACCATCATCCATACATCCCACTGAAGCTTCAGTCATCCTTTGTTTCTTCCTCTTCTTCAGCTCCATAGAAACTAATCATCAACATCTGTCAGTTTTCTATAGTTAGTAGGCCCTATGAGTCCTTCCTTCCTCCATGCTTCCTCTCCCTTCTCTCATGCTCACTGTAAAAACACCATCTTTAGTAGAGACTTCTTCCCCTCTTCTAGTGTTGGAAGTGCTTTTTCTCATCCCCCACCCTGAAAGCCCCACCTACAACTTTTGCTAATGTGATCGTTAACATTATATATTAACATAACATGATGCAATAACATAAGAAGACAAACATGCCACCCCCAACCCCCCACCGCTCTTTGTTCATAAAAAGCATTCAGTAGGTGTGTTTCTGACTTATGGAATTCTTTTCTTTTAATGTAAATTTTTTTATCTTGATTTTCATTCATTTCCTTTTGGTGACGTAAAGATAGGGTGCGAAATTGGTCTAAGAAAAATATGCTTGGTATGCTTATATGCCTTGCTGTCTGTTCTGTTTCCCAAAGAGTCATATTTCTACTCTGCTATGGAGAGTCAAATGTTTGTTATAAGCATCTGTTAAAAGAACACTATGCAGCTAGAGATGGCTCAGCAGTTAAGAGCACCTGCTGCGTTTGCAGAGGAGCCTCTCTTGTTTTTCACACCCTCATGGTGACTTGTAGCAAGCTGTAACTCCAGTTCTAGGGGATCCGAGACCCTATTCTAGCCTTAATAGACACCTGGCATGCATGTGGTACACATACATATGTGCAGGCCAAACACACACATGAAATAAAGGTAAGTCTCAAGAAAAGAATGCATTATAACCAAGAGACAAGTTTTACCCCAACCCAAAATCAAACACAATGAAAGAAAAACCTAATGCAATCAAGTCACCTTGCATCCAATTAGCAATCTTCAGGAAAGAATATGAAAATGCACCACAGGGACAGTCAGAAAAACAAAACCCAAAGAGGCTAATCATACTGTCCGCAAACAACTTGACCTCAACAAACACATTGCAAGGAATAAGGAAAAATTGAGGTGGTGGGAAAACCTCCATGTTAAAGAGAATTATGAACATGAATTACCAAAGAAAGCTGTAAGCGCTTAATCAAACTTAAAACACACATGTACAATGTGATTGAAACTTTTTTTTTTGATGAAGTTTCACTATATAGCAACTCCAGTGGCCTTGACCTAGTAACCTCCCTGTCGCCAAATCTTCTTGAGTGCTGGGATTAGACCTGGGTCATGCTGGTAAAAAAGACTGGGCCCATTATATTTCTGTCTCTGTCTTCCATATACTTAAATAGATCTTACCATACTTATACTTCTGAAAAAAAAATAAGAATAATTCAATGACTAAAGCTCTTGGGCTTTTTAGAGGAACTGATTTATTCACAAAGCTTTTATAGTGTCATGGGAAGGGGTTTCTTTAGTAAAGTTTTTCCCGGGGTCCATTTAAGGCAGTGGTCTCAATCCATGGGCAGATGTCCCGTATATCAGATGCTTGTATTACAGTTCATACCAGTGGTAAAATTACAGTTATGAGTAGCAATGAAATAACTTTATGGTTGGGGGTCACCACAACATAAGGAACTGTATTAAAGAGCTGCAGAATTAGGAAGGTTGAGAATCCCTGTTTTAAGGCCTTTGGAATGCTTAAAAAAGAGATACAGTATATGACATTTGTATATGCACCATGAAGTATCTAAGGAAGGTTAGCTCACTTTATAAACAGCATTCTTGGCTTGAAATCACTTGAAGCAGTCATCCAACCATTAATAGAGACTAATAGAGCTTCATGCTTACATTCCTATAATCCTAGGACTCTGGGGTTCAAGGCCAGCCTGGCCTACAGAGTTAGATGCCCTTTCAATGGCAAAACAAAGCAAGCAGAGCAGAAAAAGATACTTTTGAAAGTGATTATTTAAATAAAATTGCTAGGTGTACACATGGAATATATAACAAGTTTTACAATGGAAATGTAGGTACTTGCCGTTAATGAATAGCATTTTACTCAAAAACACGTACATACTTTGGACATAAAAGACAATGACATTCTATCGAGCAAACGAATAGTTCTTTTCCCAGTGAGCAGGGCACAGGGCTTGTGAAATCAGTTCTGTTCTCCCGCTGCTTTACTTCTGGAATTCCTCTCCTCCCTCCTCCCCCTTTCCCTCCCTGGGATCTTAATCTAATCTTCTCAGACACAGGCTCTCCCTAGGTAGCTCAAAGGGGCCTTGAACTCTCAATCCTCCCAAGTGCTGGGATTATTTCTGCTTCTCACATCTTCTCCTTTCCTGTTGATACAGAATCTTATGCTGGGCACTCTCTGTTTCTCCTCTTTCTCTATGCCTAGCTTATGCATCCCTTCACTGTGGTTCTTAGAAAGTTTTTTTTTAACTGTTAATCGTGTGTGTCTGTGCCTGAACACGTGAGTGAAGCTCGAAGACAATGCTCAGGGGTTGGGTCCCTCCTTCCACCTTTTTGTAGGTTCCGGGAGATTGAAATTAGGTGGCAGGCGTGTCCTAGTAAACACATTACTGGCCGGACCAGCCGCACACAGGTATTCTGGGTATTCTGGCTTCTTACCATCCCCTGCTGTAGCCCCTGACCCCCTTGACAATGTCTCCTCTGGTTGATCCCCAGCTCCAAGCCTGCTCTTTGTTGCTTCTGATTGTGATAGAATGGTTAACTCTCTATCAATGATACTAAGTAACTTTTATCACCAAAATGGATTATTGCTATTAGTGTAAAAGGATATTAAAACAAGCAAACAAACAACCCACTGGTCTACTTTCTAAAACATCTGGATAAATAATAATTAAATGATAATAATAAAGTAAAGGGTATTATCCTAGCACATTCATGCAAAGCATTTCTTGCCCTAGAAAATGTTATTTGCACACATATACTCAATATTATGCCACATAAAATTTAATGCCATTTTATATAGGTCTGAGCTTATGCCATATATTGTGTTAGGATAATAAGTATGAAATAGTGACCACAATAGCAGTGACGGGGGAGAATAAAATGGATAAGGATGAGGATAAGAAATAGGTGCAAATGTCCTAACAAGTCCAACTGCCACCAACTGCTCAGTGTTCAAGGCCTAGAGAAAAAGCCCACAGATGAAGAAGAGAACAATGGAACTAGTCACAACCAACAATGTAGACAACCAAGCAGAGGGAGGGGCAAAGGAGGAGAAACAGCAGCAAGCTTATCAGTGGGGAGAAGTCCATCAGAGCTGGCTTTCACCACAGTTCTTTGTTTTCATGCCACGGTACTGAATGAAGTTCATTTAACAGTAAGCCTGTCATGTTGGAAAGCTATTAGGGTTGGGGGGGGGCTGTAGCTCAGTGACAGGGTGCTTGTCCAGTGTGTATGAGGCGCTGGTTCAATTCCCACGTAGGTAAAACCAAGCAACCAAGCAACCAAGCAAACAAACAAACAAACAAAACCTACTGGGGTTCCATATCCAAACATTTAAAGATGTAAGACTGTTGTTTTCTCATGCTGTATTCGCTCTTTCTAATTTTAGCTTTTAGTCTTTTATTGCCGGATCTTTTTTGGAACAAGGGGTGATCTCAGAGACACATGAAACTGCTTTATACCCGCCCTTATCAGGAATGAACCCCTCACTCTGGAACACATTTTTCTACACTTAACCTATGAGAAATTTCAAAATTATGACTCGCCTAAACCAAAACACTTCCAAATGGAGTTAGGTAAGGCTATCTGGCGGTGGCCTGCTGATGTGCCAAGTTTCAAGTTCTGGAAAATTCGAAGCACTTGTAGTTAATTATAAGATTATGCTGGTACATTCTCTCCCTATACTAACTAGAGGGACTTCAGGGGAAGGACACTTTGCCCTTTCCTTTTCTAGCCTGAGTCACTTCCCATTCTGGAGTACTTCTCATTACCTCACTTTTCCTGTCTTATTCCTATTTATAACCACGAGATGTGTTTTGTATATATAAAAACTCAACTGCTGCTTCTGTTTTCATCTGAAGGGCTGGTCACACGGATAGAATTCTAATTCATTTTAAAACAGTACTAAGAAATGTGCTACAGCGAAAGATTTGAAGACTAATAATGGAAAAGCTCAATCTCTTGGTCCATTTCTCTTCTAAGTCTGAGTGACATAGAAGAAAATGCAATGAGCTGTATATAATCTGACCACTAGGTGGGGAAACAATACAATTTAAAATACACGTAACTTTGTCTCCAACCATGCGATATTGGAAATTATTCATGATTTCTGGTTCCTGTTGACCTTCAGACCTTTCGTACTTACAAGGTAAACTGACCTGAATGATGTGATTACAAGCTCCTGGGAGGAACTTCAGAAGCAGGTGGGACAGGCCCCACACGGTCAAAGTCTGTATCTCTCCAGATTCCTCCCTTGACCCCAGCTGGAGATTCTCCTGTGTACCCAGGGAAAGCTCCAACCTTGTCAGCCATTGAGTCCATCCCTTACTAGACTGAAGCTGAGGAAGACTCTGTTTCCGGAATACTCCCATCTACACTCTTTTTTTCCTCTTTACGGGCTACCATATAAAAACGTTGCTATTTCCATATAAGCTCATGATCATCCTTGCTCCATAACATACCTGAGGTCAGCCTAGGTTCTAGTTACATGAGAGCCTGTCTCCAGATAGAGAAACAGAAACAAAGATTCCTCCCACGCCAGCTGTTGCCCTGTGCTGTAAAATGTGTCTGGATAGGCTTCTTTTCGATACCTATGCGGGTGCACGCATGTGCGTGCGCAGGCCAGAGGTTGAAGTCAGATGTGTTCCTCTACCGCTTTCCATTTTATCCTTTAAATCTTTCTTACTCAATTCAGAGCCTGCCATTTGGTTACACTGGCTGGCCGGTGAGCCTTGGGAATCTACCGGTCTCTGCCATCTCCATAACTCCTCCATCCCCTCAGCATTGGCATTACAGATGCGCGCTGCTACACACAACTTTTGACATGTGCGGTGGGGGCAAAACACAGGTCCTCATGTTTGTGTGGCAGGCACGTTCCCGCTTGAGCCATCTGTCCTAGTTAGTGTAAATCATCCACTTGTCACAGCTCAGAAGCATCTGATGTGAACGCCTTGATTAAGAAATGGCTTAGACCAGGGTGGCCTGTGGGGTGTTCACAGACAATTATCTTGGTTTTCAACTGATGAAGGAGGGCCTAGGCCACTGTGTCTGATGCTGTCCCTAGGCAGATGGTCCTGTACTATATAAGAGAGTTAGCAAAGCATGAGCCCCTGAGCGAGTGAGCCAGGAAGCCATGTTTCTCCACAGTCCCTATCTTCAGGTTCCTATCTTGAGTTCCTGCTCGTCCTTTCTTTCATGATGGAGTGTGACCCGGAAGGATAAAATGAAACAAGCCCTGTCCTCCTCTGCCCTGCTTTTGGTTAGTGTTCTGGTACAGCAACAGAGGCCTCTGCAGCCTCACCTTTCACCCCCTGAAAGCTGCATGATGCTTGGTCCTAACTCAGTCACACCTACCACCCTCCACCGGTCTCTTGTTTGGCCTTCAGCAGCATCTGAGGCACTTGCTCACGGCCCCATTTTTGGTCCCTCAATACACTTTATTCCTCCTTCCTCTTTATTCTCCTCTGTCCCTGGTTCCCCCACACAGGCCAGACCCAGAGTTTTGTCTTTTCTGTTTGTACTCCTTCCTTCTCTCCTTGGCCAACTTACCAGCCTTATCACTTTAAGTGTCGGATAAAGTCCGATGTCTCTCCCCTCTGTGTCTTTACCAGAACTCTCTCTGAAGCTCTCCATTTTCAACTCTCCAATTGCCTCCTCAGTGTTCCACTTGAACTTAAATATTTCAGGCTTATCAAAGCCATGGCTGCTTTAACAAAAACCTTTTAGATGTATTCATATTACTTTATATGGATGCTTTACCTGCATGCGTGTGTATATACAATGTGCCTGACTGTTGAAGTCCGTGGAAATGAATGTCTGTAAGCTACCACGTGGTTGCTGGGTAGTGAGCCCACTTCCTCTTCCACAAGCAGCAAGCATTCTTAACTACAGAGCGATCTCCCCACTTCCCAGTCATAACTGGGAAGTATCGTCTCAAGCAACTCATCTGCAGCCTCCTTCTGTCATTTGAAGGAATCATTGTCTTTCCAGTTGCTAAGACCAAAGGCACTGGAGCCACACGTGATCCTTAATGGGAGCTTTATAACTAAGTCCAGCTTCTGCTGTCGCTCCCCTCAACAGTTATCCACAGTGCAGACGTTTCTTGCCACCCCCACCGAGAGTGACCCATCTTGGTTAGAATGCCTCAGTGTCTTGCCTGTATTTCTGCAACATTTAACTGGTTCTGCTGCTACCTTTGACATTTTCCCATCTACTTTAAGTGACTTTAACAAAACACAAGTCAAAAAGCCTGGAGATGCTGTGCTCCAGCCCTCAGGGGTCCTCATCTCAGTTAGGGTGATGGCCACAGATGGTCACAATGCATGGAGCCCTCCATGAGCTGACTCTTCTCCAATCGCCCCTTCTCTTGCTGTCTCCAGTGCCCTGCTAACCTCCTCTTTAGCCTTTGGATCTTCGAGGCCTCTATTCCTTCTCTCTCCCCCACAGCGTTAGGCCTCACGCCCATGTTTCCTTGCATCTTTGCTACTTCACATCTCTCTTTAAATTTGTAGCCATCCGCGGTCCAGAATCCCCTTTCTAGTTCTGCTCTGCTGACCACTGCCCTGTCTTTTTCCTGTGCGACTGCTCCTCTTTCTCCGGCCCTTGCTTTCTATAAAGGCAGGGAGGGGTCTCTGTTTTGCACACGATCTTCCCTGAAGCTCAGTTAAAAGATCCCAGAGGAGTGACTCAAAGATGTGCTGAGTGAATATTTTAAAAGCCTAGGAGATCTTGAGAGCGGATTTTGCTTAGTGGGAGAGCAGTTGCAGGCCTGCAGAGCAACACTAAGGAAGCATCAGGGAGACATTCTTGAAGGGTGGGTCAGCAAGCAGAGAAACACCTGCGTCTTCTACTTTTCTACCCCCAATCCAACCCATACATGTCCCATAAACCATTAAGCCTGAACATGAATGTCCATTCTGCTTTCGTTTCCTCTATTTGTTTATCTAACTTCCCCTTCTATGGGGAAATTTTCTAATCTAGATATTTCCTCCTTGCAGAATTTACTGATGGGAACTTTAAAACTATTGACCCTTTCTCTTTTGAAGGAACAAATTCGTTCTGGATATTCTTAGCTTTCACGCTTTCCCCTTTTCCTGCATGTGACAATTAGCTTCCCGATATTCTAAGCATAGATTTTCCAGGTAATGTAAAACACCCAAGCCCCTTTTATCTTTTCCATTTTTCTTCTAAGTGAATTTTTTTTTTAAAAAATGAAGTTGGCAGATTATACACGAGTCACCAACTAAGAGGAGTCCCTAATATGGTGGGAATTGAAATGAAGCAAACTTATTACCATCAGCGAACTTTGTAAATAACTGATAGCAAAAGTATCACCTCTAAGAATCCAAGCCCTTTGCCTTCTTCGTGATTCCTTGCAAAGCTGGCATGTTGCCCAGCATCCCACGCTATAGCATTGCTTTTGAAATCCCCTCTTCTTCCTACAGCCTGTTTAAGAGCCTTCTCCTGATGGATTCTGGGGATGAGGCTTTTTTAGAGAGTTAAGGCAAATCTGAGCCTGCTGTGTTGTTTTAGAAAAATATGCTATCATGGCTGGCCTGTGACTTATAAACAAGAAGCATTTTCTCTACAACTGTTCACTGCAGTGGGAGTGGCTTAGAGGATAAAAGTGTTTTGCTGTGTGAGACCTTAGCAACCATGTGATTGATGTGGATGCTTGCTTTCTTTCTAGGTTTCTGGCAGCCCAAGGAACCAGTGAGACAGCTCCCCTGCTCCCTGTGGAAACCTTATAGTTTCTCCAGCCTCTGGTCAGCATCCACTGGAGGCTGCCTGAGACACCCACTGCAATTTCACAGCTATGCTCTCTGTGGGGAAGCCTTGCTTAGACAGTGCCACCTGCTGGCTGTCCCTTCCCCTTCTTTACCACATTGAATCCCAGTCTCTCATGTTACTGTAAGCAGAGCTCGGTGAGTCCTTTCAATGAGTCATTAGACACATGGGTGGTCTGGAGACCCTGAAGCAGTGGACAAAGTGTCAAATACCTTTCCTTTCCTTAATGTCCTGAATGAAACGATGACTGGGCTCCAAGCCTTATCAATTTTCAGAAGTCAGCTCTGAGCCATTTGTGAAGATTTCATACTAAAACTCTGCCATACTCAGAGGCTTCGCTGAAGCTGGTGTCTAGGACAGAACTATCTATATAGTAAGCCTGAGAAGTGTTAGGATCCTGGGCCCGGTGTGGAGCCACAGGCCTGCTGTCACTTGAGAGGCAGAGGCAGCAGTACCTTCATAGGATCAAAGCCACCTTGGGTTACATCGTGAGTTCTACGTCAGCTAGGGATGTACAGTGAGGGTTTGTACAGACAAAACAAAACAAAAAAGTAAAACGTACAATAAAAATAAATACATGAAAAAGAAATTCTGAGATCTAAATTCAATGGGTTAAATTTACCAGAGGGGTAAAAAAAATTAGGAATAAGTAATATTATTTTATAAATGTAGAAAGAAAGAATTTATATGGAAATTAAGTGTTTAAGAGAACATATATTAGTTATTTTAATTTAGTCTAATATTTATTTAGCCTTAATATGATAGTAAGCAGATATCTTTTTTTTGCCCGCAAACAACAATATATATATATTTTTTTATTTCTCTCTGCTCCCCTCTCTGCCACTCCCCTCCCTCCCTCAACCCTCCTCCAAGGTCCCCATGCTTCCAAATTATTCAGGAGATCTTGTCTTTTTATACTTTCTACTTCCCACGTAGATTATATCTATGTAGGTCTCTCTTAGTGTCCGTATTGTTGTCTAAATTCTCTGGGATTGTGGTTTGTAAGATGGTTTTCTTTGCCTTATGTTTAAAAACCACCTATGAGTGAGTACATGTGATAATTGTCTTTCTGTGTCTGGGTTAC